>BQNB010109473.1:0-16580 GCA_026074375.1 Tanacetum coccineum
TCCCAGGATATACAGTATGTCAATATCTTTTTTTTTTTGTGTTCCATCAGTGTTGCCTTTATTGTGTTATACGCATTTAATTCTCTTATTTCGTATGATTTCCCAACAGGCCAAGAGTATCCTTCTGGCGACTTGCATTGCCAAAAGGATGCCATTTATAAATTGCATAATGACATACTACATAGAGAACATGAAGAGAGTAATCCTATGTAGTACTACTAAATAGAGCAAACCTCAACAGATAATTTTAAAGATCAAGAACTTTTAATCTCTACTCGAGAGCCCCAAATTACAACTCTTAGGAACTAAAAATCTTAAATTCTGCATCAAACTTGAGCTACTCTGGCCACTCTTGTCATCCCAAACCTGAAAGGAGAACAATTAAAGCAGTCAACAAAACATCCAAATCAACGATAAAACAAAGCACACATTAGTTTGTATCCATGTAAAAAGAAAAAAAAACTAGGGTATCCCGTATCTGTCCATCCCTTCAGTTATGTTGCCTGCTAGAAAAGAAATAAAAAGGTCCACTCGTGAATATGCATAACACTACGAGAACTTATCAATTAACCCATTATTCTTTTGGCTATCCATCAATATATATGATAGAGCTACCTGAAAAATTAGATTGATGAAAGAAGCAAAATCTGCAAACTTCTTAAATCTAGTTTCCATAAAGGTGGCAAATTAGTTGGGTTGGGCAACTACTCAAAATGGGCATATTTTGGTACGGGTGAGATCAAAACTTTTATTAGTCGTGTGAGATTAAAACTTTTACATTACTTTAATAATGATATAAGGTGTTGAATCAAATGATTTAGGAGGTTTTATGCATTTTAACTTACACGTGGTAAACTTTCGACGAATCCATTTGCCCTGTTTCCTTTAAGCTATAATTATCATTTAGCTGTTAGACACTTAAACCATAGATCAACAGAAATTTTTCGATCCGTTTAACCTATTTGCCCCATTTCCTATAAGCTATTTTAATCATTTAGCTGCTAGACAATTACACTGGCTAGAGATCAAACATATAAATTTTCTTGTTGTTTGTGTCAGCCAGAAAATTAGGAGGAAAGAGGGTCAAACATCAAGCATGAAAGGATTCATACCTCACGCAATATGCTGAGCAAGACTAAGTATCTTGACATGCTTTTTCTTCCTTAGCTCGTGTGGAACTGGGCCAAACACCCTGGTCCCGATTGGTTCACCTTGCTTGTTGACAAGTACAACAGCATTATCGTCAAACTTAACCTCACTCCCATCACACCGACCCTTCTGCATGGCAGCTCGAACAACCACACCATACACCACCTGTCCTTTCTTTACCTTTCCGCCTGGTTGGGCCTCCTTCACTGACGCGACTATCGTGTCCCCTAATCTGGCTCCTTTTTTCCCCTTCAAAGCTTGTATGCACATAACTTGTTTTGCCCCTGAGTTGTTGACCACTTTCAGATTAGATCTCATTTGTATGAAAGTCCTTATTTGCTGTAACAGAAACAAAATAAAGAAACGTTGTACAGTGAAGTAAACCAATTAAGTTGGCTAACGCAAAAAGCAAATGTTTAAGTTGCAATATGATTTTAAAACATAATTAGAAGCAGTAATAAAATTATACTTTTTCAAATAGAATAATTTTGGATGTTTAATGCATACGGTTACACATTTGGTGACTTTCTACCCATTTGACCTGTTTCTTTTCAAGTTGATTCTTTTAACATACCCATTTGGCCCGCTCATGAATAAATGGGTCAACACTTCCTCAAATAGATTATAAAAGAGCATACCTGAGCCAAGAAACTATTGCAGGGAGTCTCCTGTTGTGATCTTAGCATTCCTGACGACACATTGCTGAGGCTCCGCAACAATAAACGTCCAGCTAGTTTGATTTTGTTTCATGCATATAATAGGACAAAACTCAGAACACGAAAGCCTTATAACAGAAATCAAAGAATAAAAAAAGATTATGCTTAACAATTAGAGATTTATTATCGACAAAATAGCAAATCTTAAGTTATACAAACGACCACTAGTTACAAAGACTACGAGTTTGTTTAGATACGAATTCCTAAGTTGGCGCCATAACTAATCAAACAACCACAAGAAGCAGGAATAATAGCAGAAGCTACAACTTTTGGGGTTGCATATATAATATTGGAACAATTAGAATTCCTAGATCCTTGTATGACAAAAAAACAGGTGGATATCGAAATGAAGTATGCAGAATTTTGAGCCATCTACATAAGGGATGATCTTTACTAACAGTTGGAGAATTAACAGAGCAGCTTAATATAGACGCATAATCGTTGATTATGAACAATTAGCTGTCTTACAAGTAAACCCTATATTTCTGACTTTTTAAAGCGAGAATGGCAGATACAAAAGAAGTACCATATTCGAGCATTGATCTTGTAACAGTGTAGCAGTTACAACTTACAAGCATGCTACCAGAAAACTAGTTTAAAATTACTCAAGCAAATGAACCTTAGAGCACATACCACGAAGACAATTAGAAGCAGAATTTGTTGCCATCGTAAGCTACTTCAGAAGTTTCGTTTTCTACCCTGCGAACATTATATCAAACACTCACATTATTGGTATTGTTTACAACCTCGGAAAATAAAGTGGTGCAATATTATATGAGTACACTATGCCAGAAATGCAACAACTACTTAAACATAAGAGTTCAAACAGAGATAAAATTTCACTAACCATACCATAAAAAGTAACCTCAAAAGATCTGAAACAATTTTTAGACTATAAACACTTAAGATAATCATACATACTATAAAAGCATAAAAACATATAAAAACATCTTAAATAAAACGTTAAAGGACAAATGGGACTAAAGTCGGCATATAGTATATGAAACTTTTAAGCTGACTTTAGCCTGCACCTGCACAGATGATCACTAATTTCGCACTTGGTTTTGCTTTACCAAATGTGAAACATCATAACAACGACATCTTAATTTGTGTTCTGCCTACTTTGTATACAACTTATGTACACAGTCTTAAGTTTCTATACTCATTTTCACACAATTAAGTGAGGCATTTCATCGAACACCTAGTGTGCGTCTATATGCATCTTTCCTGAGGCATAACACCAAACACCTTATGGGCATCATAAAAAAAGGGGTTTTCTAGAAACACATTTCAAATAATGTATACTCATTTCTACACAATTTTGACTTAGTCGTTTCATCGAATACGTTATGTGCATCAGCATACAAAAGATGAAGAGCTTATGGGTTTGGTATCATGAGTTGTTAAAAGTACTAATTGAGCTATAAAGTAAATGGGGATATCAAATTAGCATAAAAATGTACTCGTAATAAGTTTATATGAGAAAACTGAATAACAAAAGTACCTGTTTAAAGGGCTAATTCCATTTGTACTAAAAAAAAGTTAAATGCAATCCTATCCCAAAAAACATGTTTTCATAAAATTATCTCTCGCTCAGAAGTACAACAGTTAACAGTTGCTCATAAAAGTGTTGCCTAAAAAATGCGTTTTTTAATATTAAAGTACACATTTTTTGAGGCAACTTGGTGTACTTTTATGAGCAATTGTTGTACTTCTGGGCAATCTGAGATAATTTTATGAATGTTTTTTGGGACAGGATTGCATTCCATAAATGATTTTGGTGTAGAAATGGAATTTTCCCCTGTTTAAATGGGTTGAGGTTTTGGCCGCCAGTTTTATGATTAGAAATAATAAAGGAGGAGAAAACGAAATGTTAGAGCTTGTAAAAAAGGAGGGGAATTTAATGCAACTTAGGGTGGGTTTGGTTTGTAAGTGGGGTTGTTGTTGGATTTGGATTTAGGAAATGTTTGATAGTAAAAATATACTCAATTTATAAACTACTTCTTTAGTTCTATTTTTATTGTTCATATTTTCTTTTTGGGATGTTTTAAATTAATTGTCCACTACTAAAAATAGATAAGGAAGTTTCATCAAGTTTACTATATTAACTTTGTTTAAAATTATTATTACAAACTTTAAAGAAGACTTTAATTAATTAGCTAAGGGTAAAACTGTCATTCTGTCAAAAAGTAAAAGAGAGAAAGCAGTAATAAATGCACTTTTATTAAACCGTGTGTTTTTTGTCGAGGGACAATAATTTTAAGACGAAAAAAGTAATTAAGTTGAAATGTACTATTTTTGAATAAAAGTCAAATATGAAACACACATTCTGCTTCAATCGTGTGGTGGTGGATCCATTTTAAAACAAAAAAATATATTTTATACGTATAGATAGGCAAAACCCAAGATACCACATGAAACTAAAATTTAGCAATCATGGGAGCGCGTAAGTCCAAAGCCAACATACCAAACAATTGATTTTATCTTTCTTTCAGCCCAAAGCCTCTAAAACCCATATACCAAACGGGCCCTTATATTGTCTTTTAAATACCACATCCCTCTCAAGTTATATATGAGTTCATTATAAAAAGGGAAAATTTCATTTGTAGCCCAAAAAAAATTCTGAAATGCAATCCTACCCCAAAATACATTATTTCATAAAATTATCCCAGAGCAACTTGGCTTCTCGGAAACTAAGCAAGAATGTGTCAAGTGTCCCGTATGTATAAGGTATAAATACGTAATATTATTTAGGGCAACTAATACTTTTTGGGCGAATTGTACTTAGGCCAACTGGTCATTTAGTGATTTCACCCTAATATTTTATTTAAAAAATTACTTACACAAAAGTACATTGTACATGGGGCTACTTGTACCTTAGAGCAACTTAACATTTTTTTATTTTTTTTTGCAACTTGATATTTTTGAATTTCTTATTTGTATTTGTATAATAAAAAATATAACTTAAAATGTTTATACACACTTTATTGGGTGTAAATTTGTTTTGTATTCATTCTTCATCATCTCCCGCACTTCCATCTTTTCCATACTGTAGCCGACCTTCCCTTTTCTCTAGGGGTGAGCATCGGGTCGAAACCGACCCGAACCGAGAAAAACCGACCCGAAACCGAAACCGAGTTAAGGATTTTTGGAAACCGAGAACCGAACCGAATGAACCCTATATAAACCGAAACCGAACCGAATAAGCTCGGTTCGGTTCGGTTTAGTGGTTCGAACCGACTAAAATGTCGGGTTTGAGCCAAACCGAACCGAAACCGAACCGAATCGGCTAAACCGAAATAGATATCCAAAACCGAAAACCGAACCGAATAAGCTCGGTTCGACTCGGTTCGGCTCGGTTTGTCGGGTCGGGTCGGGTTTCGGTTCAGTTTGCTCACCCTTACTTTTCTCCATCTTCTCCATCTTCCCCATGTTTTCCATCTTCTCCCGCTAAATACGTCTGTTCTTGTAATCTTCGACCGACATTGTTCATCATCACTTTCGTCGGATCCATAATGTGGTATAACAGGGTACGTAATTTTATTTCTTAGTTTGAATTTTTCATACCCATTTATATTGTAGGTATACGTGTTGATGTTTGCATTATAGAAGTCAATTACTTTTATGTTAGATTGATGAGTCTTTAAGATTTGAAAATAAAGAGGTTAACTTGATGTTTAGTATATGTTTCATCAAAAAAAGTTTAAGATGATCATTACTTCCATTAATTGAATTATTTAGTTATTTTGTTGTTCAATTTAATTATTTAGTTTCGAAAGTTATTTTGTTGAATTTTTTTCAGGACTTTGAATTTAAAGTCATAATTATGAGTAAATTGAACTACTTTTGGTTAATAAACCAAAAGTTAGATGCCAATCGACGAAACTTGTTTAGGAATAGTTGTTTCGGGTGTTGGTTGGATCTATTGTTTTTTGAGCATGAACCACAACTCATAGATTATATGCTACGAAAACAACATAAAGTTGATGATTCTCATTATGATATGCCCCTCATTTATTATACTGAAGGTCATAGCCTGCATTTTGGTAGTCCAAAGTTTGCTCTCATTACTGGTTTGCCTTTTGGCACAGTAAACTTTGGTTTATATACTTTCGGTGAGCTAAAGTTTGGTAATAGAATTTTCCCATATAAGCTAGGATTAAGTGTAATCAACTTAGATGTTATTGGTGTTATTGAAGATGAAGAGACATTTCGAAAGCTATGTGATGACGACTCCATACGTCTTTGCTTGATTTTAGCTTTAGAGGTTATACTTATGGGTCGGTTGTTGACATGCCCGGTGGATGATACCTTGTTCCGGTTGGTTGAAAATCTAGAAGATTGGAATTGTTTTCCATGGGGTGAGCACATATGGACACATTTATACGACAAAATTAAGAATGTAATAGAAAAGCACAGTGATGATCACTATTTTGGAATGAAGAAAGATCGCATGTATATTCCTACATATACATCGTCTAGCTTTATTTTTGCTTTTCAGGTAAACCATTTAAAGATATATTGTAATTATTTAGTTCCCTTGTTAAATTTTAATGTGGTTATAAGTTTTTAACTATAAGTTGGTATATTATGTAGGTTTGGATCTTTGAGTCATTTGAAAGATGTAATTGTTGGTGGATTAAAGATCCAAAAGTTATACTAAGAGCACTTGGTTGGTCGAAAAAGTCTATCTTTAAAAGATCCGATTGTTGTTACCTTTTTGCAAAGGTTAGAGCATTTTCCTTTAAATATCATTAATAATATGATATAAAAGGTATTTGATTAGTACATCTCATAAATTATGTGTATAATATATATAGGAGTCTACGACAACTACTGATATCAAGCCTACTATAGTTGAGTACGATTCATCATGGTGGATACGCAGTCATGTTTTTTTGGCAACATGTTCCAAAGACTCCGGTCATAGAACATCATAGCCTTAATGAAACATATCTTTCAAAGTTGGAGAAGTCACGCAAACGTGCGCATTCAAGTTTCAGAGTATCATCTAGTGTTTGCACGACTGATATCATTAGTAAAAAAATGGCTTAAGGATGAAGTTATTAGTGAGCTAGATGTCCGTGTTTTCAAACTTTTGACTATTATTCAGGTTAATGATCCAGTTTTATTTGAATTTATTCCCACTACAATAGCCAATCTTAATGTTATGAAATACTATTTTATAATATTTGTTCACACTTTGCAGGTTCTTGCACATGAAAGAAACGAAGAATTTGGGGTATAGTTTTTTAATTAGTTGTTTTTACATGTGACATTCATTTTTTAGTTGTTCTTATATATACTATTTTTGCTAGCAGGTGTGTTGCAGTTTAATGAAGAATTTTCCAGTTTGGGCCGTGACTTTATGGATTCATTGAATATCTTATTCCAGGATTTGATCTAGCCATACTATTCAGATGAAGATATTTCTAAAGTAATAAACATTTTTGTTTTAGAAATTTAAAAATTTTGATTTGACAATATCTAATAATGATTTCCTTATTAATTACAGGATTTTGTTATTGAAGATGAATTGAGATTGTGTTTGAAAGATGAAGAAAAGATGCGTTTGGAACAGGAAAAGAACATTATAGAAGAGCACGGGTTTAGGGTGGAAGAGGCTAAGAGGATGAGGTTGGAAGAAGATAAACTGTTGCAGATTGCGGAGTTGAAAAAAAAGGCGCCATAAGTTTATGAATTCAACTCATGTGAAAAGTATATTGGGAAAGTTAACACATAGGAAGAGGAATCACGTTGATATTATGCCTGGGAAAACAAATTCGACAGTAAGTTGAGTTAAGATAAATAAACACCATCAAAACGGAAATGATCCATCTTTGTTAGATTTGCTCAAAAAGTGAAACCATGGGTTGAGGTATAATATTTCAGTATAATGTTTCACCATAACTTGTTTCCTTCCATCATGTGTAGCAGCTGATATATACTTAAAATCTTTCTGTAGGATCTTTTGCGTTTGTTTCATTTAGTAGACACAGTTTGGTTGACTCCCGATATTGAACGATTTATTAGTAAACAAGGGCAGGTTAAGTGTAAGTTTCCATGGAGTGATGATTATACTATAGGTCAGAATTTCTGGCTAACATTAGCGTGCTTAGACCCTAGTCGAAAAGGTTGGCTAAGTGAAGAGGTTAGTATGAATAGAAAAACTAATTAAACTTTTAGTTATTATAAACTTAAAGCCTGCGGTTCTTATAACGGTAATTTGTTTCTCTCATTAACAGCACATTGACTTGTGGGTCTATTGTATGTGGCATAGGAGACCTCATAATGCTAATTGGGCCATGGTTAGTTGTTACTTTGTTCAGATACTTATGCAAAACAGCACGCCTTTCATTTATGCCAACGGTGATAAATATGCCACTCCATGGAGCGATGTTAATCAGGTAATAGTTTACGCAGAATTTACTGAGAGTGTTTATTTTGATACTTAATCCTTTATATTTTGATTCTGCATATCCCTGTCAAAAGGCTTTAGTTTATTGAAAGCAAGGGTCTAACCCATCCAGCAAATGGTTTTGACCCAAACAATAGTTTTTTTTGTAAGGACCTATAATATCTGCAATCCTAACAATTAATGTAAACGTTGTAGGTATTTTTTCCCATTAATGAAACGGCTCAGCATTGGTGTCTTGCCCACTTAGATATACTATCCAGATTGGTCACTTTCTATGATAGCGGAGACGCGTATGACAATGAGTGACGTGATTAGTATGTTCGGGTTCGGGAGTGTTTACATGTACAGTTTATATTATAATTTTATTATATGGTTTAGTCCTCTATGGTTTATTATACTTCATAGATTTTGCTTAATCTTGAAAAAATCACATACAAATTCACCAATAACCATAGGGAAACTAAAGTATCCACAACCTTGGTTTTCAACTAAGTTCAGTTCTATTCTATTTGTTTTCAACTAATTTTGGTTCAAGTAAGTACAATTCCCACATTAGCATTGGTTCTTGAATTAATATTAAAATAGTAATAGTGGCCAGGAAAGGTTAAAGTAAGTACAATTCCCACATCTGCTAAACTCATTTCATTCCTTCTAATAACAATTAATGATTTTTGCCATTTTGCTACTTTTGATAGTTACACCCATTTACCTATCAATCAATTTTCATTATTTCTTTATATATTGGTGCACTACCCACCCTTTTTCATAACACATTCCATTCATAAACTAGCTATGTATACATATTTAAAACACACTAAAATGTCTCGCCTTACTCACCTAGCAAATTCTGCTAACTCTGTACTCGTGAAAGACATGATGATTAAGTTGTTTGAGACTGACAATGAAAGGGATTTTAGGGTTGTTAGGGAAACTTATGTAACTTGTCAAGAGTTCAATGTTCATTGTCAAAAGAGGCGAGAACAAATGATTGAGATGCAACCCTTTTTGCATGTGTCAACTGTTCTTGCTGACTTTTACAATTTGCTAAAAGAGCTTCAAGATTATGAGTTTGAGAAATGTAAGGAGTTGATGAAATCAATAAGTGAAACTCAACTTAAGGTCTTAAAGAAAATATCTTTCATTGCTAAGCTGCACCGTCAGTAATGGTCCAGTCATGTTATGTATTGTGCTCATTATCGTCATCTGTCAAACTCTTCTTTTGTGTTATAGTTGTTAAGGTTGCAGTCTTATGTTGGCAAACTCTTCTTTTGGCTTATTTAGTTTATGTTGTCAGTGTGTCCTTATGGTGAACTTGTAATGATTATGTTATTAGCAATGAAATAATTTGTAGTTTTCAATCTATTTTGTTGTCTTCATTGTTATTTTCACTTTAAGGAACCAAAAAATGAAATTACTACTTTGCAGTTGAACCCGTTGTCTAGTAAGGTTTTGTTCTAAGTTAACTATAATATACCATTATAGTAAAAACAACAACGTGAACCAAATTTTAATGCAAAATCTATCAATGCATTTACATCTGTGCTGATCCGACATACATTAGTATGGATAAATTACCAAGAATTTGATTCTTAAATAATAGCTGAGTGTGTATATATATATATATATAAATATATATATATTATATTATATATATAGAAAGAGTATATAAATATATATATATATATATAATATATAATAATAGACTAATATAATAATATATATAGTTATAATATAAGCAAATAAGGCAAAATCACTCTTGTGAAAGAGTAAAAAAGCTTAATCACTAATAAAATATATTTCCGAAAAGTATCGATTAGAAAATTACCCTTAGGAAAGGATAAAGATCAAATCGTTCCCGAGTCGTTTTCCCAACGAAGTGTGAAGATTGAAAATCTTGTTTCGGTTCGTGATCGCGTGCTTGAATAATCAATATTTTGGATTTTGGAATCTAAATCTAATAACGCAAAGGGAAAGCATATAAAGGCACGCTAAACTAGAAATAAAGGCAACTTAAAAATCTAACGACATTTAAAACAAATTAAAACTAATTAATAACTATAATTTACTAACTATTTAACTAAAAATGACAAATTAAAACTCTAAAAACTCAAAATGCAAATTTCTAAACTAAAATGCATTAATCTATTTTTTATTTAAATGACAGAATTATTTTTTTTGAAATTTTAAACTATTTAAAACTATTTTTAAGACTAATTAATACTAAAAATTAAACTAAAAATACCAAACTAAATCCTAAAATTTTGAGAAAATTTAGAAAAATGACTATTACACTGTCCTAAAGTGGTGTTACAAAGCAAAACCGGATGAAAAAAGCTTAAGCTGATAAGTTGTGAAAAATCAGATAAGCTAAATAAGCTAGAAACTAAAGAACTTATAAGAATTTAATGGTGGCACAGAGGTAATGAAAGAGAACTCCAAGGGCGGCAATGGTTAAGGTGTATTGTTAGATGTGGGGAGCTCACATGTTCGAGTCCTGTGACAGTCCCTTTTTTCAAAACATTTTTTTTAAAAGCTAAAGAATAAGCAAAAATAAACAACTTTAATAAAGGACTTATTGACAGAACTTAATATTAAGCTATAATAAGCACAAAAGAAAGTGGCAGATTGACTAGTGTTGGATCCCTTACTGAATAGATCTTGAACCTTTATCTTGCAAATGGTTTGTTACTTTGGATAAATCCAAAGCAACAATAATAAAACACTGATTGAACACTATTGATTATGTGGAAACTAATCAACAATGCTAAGAAGAACAGTATTAAGTAAACACAAGAGATCTTCTATCAAACTCACACTTTATATTATAACTTGAATCGTATTAGGTTACAAGCTATGATCGCTAATTGATCTCTATTGATCTATATCTATTAACTATGCCTAGTGTTCCTTTTATACACCAAGGAAACCCTAATGGGCTTTACAAAAACGCGTGAGGAGATAATGCATATCTATTCCTAATTTAACTCATGCATATCTCCTAATAGCACTAACTATTATATGCTAGCAGCACTAACTTACTACTAACAGCACTAACTATACTCTAACAGTACTAAAGACTTAGTCTATTTTCTTCAATCTTTCTCAGCAGCACTAAATCTTCACTAGCAGCACCATTGTTGAACCAGCAGCAGTAAGTTGTAAAGTCTTCTAAAACCCAATAATCCTCCCCTAAACATGATGTTTACTTGTCAACCTTCATGTTTCTTCATCTTGAGCTTCTTGAACACCAGGAGGATGTATCCAAACACTTTACAACCTTTTAAACTTCAACTTTGATTAGCTTCCAGTCTTTTTCAGCAACACAGCAAAAATACCAACTAAGTTGGCTATGTAGTTTTTGGCAAACTACCCGCCATAAACGGATTTGATATTTCTTTACCAGTAGCCGTTTGTTCTGGAATAGCCAATACTTCATTGCTATAACATAGTGCACTGATAACCATATAGTTTTTAGTAAACTACCAACTATCAACGGATTTGAGATGTCTTTACCAAGAGTCGTTTGCTTTGGACTAGTTAACTCTTTACTGTGAAGCATGGTGAGTTGAGAACCATATAGTTTTTAGCAAACTATCAGTTGTAAACGGATTTGAGAAGTCTTTACCAAAAGCCGTTTGCTTCTGGACTAGCCAGTTCTTGATGTTTGTTAGACATGGTGAACTGATGACCATTTGTTATATGGTCAGAAAACCAACACTCAAAGATCCTTCTCACTCCCATCTTGGCCTTCAAACTCATCAATTTGTTTTTGAATAAATCTGAGCAGGTCAAAAACATCTTCACCTTCAGATTCAGTAGTCAATCTCAACTCCATCATCCTCTCAAGAGTTTCCCTTATAAGTGGATACCTTCTTTCTGCAAGCATGTGAATTCCAGTACCATCTTTTAATGCTAAGACATGTACTCCACAGTTTTCATAGAAAGTCCAACTCTTAATAATCCATTTCTCTTGATTCTTCCAAATATCATCATCTGCAGTTTCTTCAAACATAATTCTTAAGTCTCCCCAGAGAACTAAATCAATTCCTTCAGGAGTTGATGTTGAAAATCTTTGCATCACTAGACTATGTAGCTCAATGAAGTCCAATCTATCAAATCTTAGAACCATTTTAGTGAAAGTCTTGATATATCTTGAACTTCCATTAGCTCTAAACACTCTGTAATAGTCATGAGGTACTCTGTATCTATCAGTATGATAAAATGCAGACTCCCAGTTAACAATTAGATACCTCATGCCCAGAACTTCATAATCAATATCTTCTTCTTCATCAGGAACTATCTTTAGATAAGCTCTTAGTTGTTCCTCTTCTTCAAGATTAGAATTAGTCTTTTGCCTTTTAGACTTCTTTGTAGCTTTCATCTTTAGTCTCCTACCTGATCTGTTCCTGATGTTCTTTTCACGTTCTTCCTGCTTAACTTCAACCTTAGTGCTTTCAGGTTTTTCAAGAACCTCTTCCTCATCCATACCAGCTGCTTTCTTATTCATCTTATCAATCATCTTTTCATCTCTCACAGACCCAATAAGCATAAAATCTGCATCCCTTTCTTGTTCCTTGATGTATAAGGCCTGAATATCTTCAAATGTCTTTTTGTTCAACTGATTATGTCTATATTTACTTGTATGTTTGAGATAGGTCATCATTAGACTCCTCGGTTGTGTTCTTGTTGGAGGTTTGTTTCTAACAGCAGCATCTCTTTCTTCAGCAAGTAACTTCTTCCTCATTTCAAATAATTCTGCTAATAGCTTTGACCTTTCTTCTATTGTGTACATCTCTCTCTCTCTCTCTCTCTCTCTCTCTCTCTTCCATTTGTAGTCTAGCAGCTAACTCTTCACTAGCATCCATCTTAGCTTGAACTTCATCATATAAACTTGCAATGTAGTTCACAAATGCTTGATCCTGTCTCTGTCTTTCCTCTCTTTCCTTTTTCCATCTTTACTAGCTCCTTTTCATGTACCAGTCTTGCTATTTCAACATCTTTAGCAATCTGAGGTGCATCCAGATCACTTTTCTTAACTTTCTTTACTGGTGACTCCTTCAAGACCCCTTTACCTTTGTCTTTAGGATTTATTGTTGGAAGTGGCTTCAATGTAAGAATAGATCTTGCAGGTCTTGAAGAATCATCAACATCTTTAATTGACACTCCTTTTTCCTTAGCTTTTTCTTCCTTCATCTTAATCAATGTTTAAGCCATGGTGATATCTTCATCATTAAATATACTTGTTGTTGTAGGAGGAGTTTTAGGCTCAACAACACTATCTTCTTTCCTAGCAGCATCAATATCTGGTCTAGCAGTACTAACTAGTTCTTCAGCATTTCCTCTTTTATCACCACTACCCTTGTCTTCAACAACTTCTGTATCATCAGTCAACTTAACCTCCTTAGTTTCACCACTTTGCCTCCCTTCATCCACAGCTTCCTCAGTTTCCATGTACTCCATACTATGATCTTGATCATCAAAGACAGTACTGTCATCCAAAGTTGATTCGGGTTTGGGCTTTTTCCTCCCTTGTTTGGATACAGACTCCTTCTGTCCAAATCTCTTCTTCATGGATAATCTTTTCACACTCTTTAACCATGCCCTATGGTGGGAGATGCTTGGCTTGCACTTTTTCTCTAACTTCTTGATTCTAGATTTTAATGCACTGGTCTTTACAGCTTGTGCATCTTTAATAGATTACAAGGAAAGAACCCTGTTGGACAAGTTAGTACATAAAACAGATAATTCCTATAGGTTTAGGGCACCCTCAGCTCTGTCAGATGTGTGACCACCTGAAAGAGGACTATCATGAGGTGTCTGAACCTGATCCCTTTCATTCCTATTAGTTCCCTCTAAAGAGTCTCTAGAGTCATGGGCAGTGGCATGGCTAGATGATGTTTTAGGGGGTTGGTCTCCTGTACTAGGTTGAGTAGGAGAGGGTGTGGGTTGAGATTCAGTGGGTTCTCTTGAACCTGCACCCTCTGCTGCATGTGCCAACATGTTGGGAAACAGAGGTGTTATTTTTCCTAAAAATTTTAGTCCTTTCCTAGACATATTTGTAAAAACTTTCAGAATGTGAGTTGGTGTAGGATAAACATCATTAAAAGGCTGACCAAGCTTAATTTGATTATTTAGAAACACCATTAAAAACCTTGGATACATAAGAAATTTATTTTTAGTATTATCCAAGTTCCTCAACATACCATCAAAAATAAGTTTAGAAAAGTTAAACTTTTGATTAGTGGCCAGACATATAACAGTTGAAGCAATATTTATGGAAAACTCATTCCAGCTGGTAGATTTTGAGCTTAAACAATGTAAAATGGTATGTATCAGAAACTTCCATTGAGGAGAAAATAGAGCTTTTTGAAAAGTTAGTTTATTAAAATCACCCCCATAGCCCATCAATGCAAGGTTTTGAAAAATAGCTTCATTTGTTAGGCAAGCAGTACCATCAGCATCATTAAAAAGAAGAGAACTTCTTATTGATGCCTCTGTTACTACTACTGTCTTGCTATCAATAGTAGCATTAATCTGCTTCACATCATTGACTGTTTGGGAACTGGCAGTGTTCTAAAACTGTTCAATGTAGGAAGTATAGATATGTGGACTTATAGTAAGAGCATGATGAATCAAACTGGAAGCAAGAAAGTCTACTATCTCATGAAAATAGGAGTTTCCCTCTATCTTCTCTAAGCACGCGACCATGTTATGTTGATCGACAAACTCTAAATTCGCCATAAAAACTTGTAATTGGTGGATTAAGATGTGGGATATGATCGATTGGGAGAGTATGAGTGATTGGTAAACGGAATTGAGATTTTATAGAGATTTGCTTTAGGGTTTTAGATGACCGACTGAATAAACTTGAGTCTTTATCTTAAAGAAAGAGTATTATAGAAGAAAATATCAAAAACTTTCAAGTCATAGACCCCTATAAGCAAGTTGTTGGCAGAAATATCTCAACGGTTATATTTAATTAAGGAAAATATGTTATGCTTGCTAACAGTAGTAACGGTAACAAACAGCACAAACTTTTCCCTATCAGCACCAAATTTGCCTGGCAGCACCAAATTTGCCTGACATTATCAAATTTGCCTGACATCACCAATTTTGCCTGGCAGCACCAAATTTGCCTGACAGCACCAAATTTGTTAGCTACCATTTATAGCCTCCAATACCAATCCAAGCAGCATCCTTTTTTCTAATCCAAACATCATTTCCATCGTTAAGTACTTTTGAGCAGCACAAACTAAGCCTAGCAGTATTAACATTTATACCAGCAGTACAAAGTTTCTGCATCAGTACTAACTAAGCTCAGTATCACAAGTAACCTTTAATCCTTAATCCAAAGAGCATGACATATCTTTTATCATCCATATGCCAACTAGAATGCATTTATAAACTGTACAACAAAGTAATCTGCTGACTTGCCTCCCCTGAACTATTGCAGCTATAGATTGATCATTCCAATGCTAACCACCAAAAATTTAAATCTTATGACATCAAATCATTTGGTGAGAAGGTCTGCAACATTAGCATCAGTGTAAATCTTGATAACATCAATCAATCTTTTCACATAGCAATCCCGTATGAAGTGATGTCGAATCTTAATATGCTTGGTCCTCGAGTGATAGACAAGATTCTTGACTATATATATGGTACTTTCATTGTCAATATGGATTTTGGTGTTCATGAAATTAAATCCATAATCTATTATCTGATTCTGTATTCATAGTACTTGCCCACAACAGTTAGCAGCTGCAACATATTCTGCCTCAGTAGTAGAATTTGCCATAATCATCTGCTTCTTGCATTGCCAAGATATCATTCTTCTACCAAGAAATTGACATCCACCTGTTGTTGATTTCCTGTCAAGGCTGGCGCCTCCATAATCACTGTCTAAGAAAGCTTCTATTTCAAAAGGAGAATCCCTAGGATATCATAACCCTAGTTTGGGTTGATGTTTGAGGTACCTAAAAATCCTTTTTACTGCATTTAAGTGTGAAGCTTTTGGAGTGACTTGAAACCTAGCACAAGCACATACAGCAAACATGATATCTGGCCTTGATGCAGTCAAATACATCAGGGAACCAATCATAGACCTGTAGACATGCACATCGTCATCTTTGACCAGGGGCTTATTTGACTCAATAGGAGTAATAGCTGTTTTAATGGAACAAAAATCAAGCTTCTTAAGGATGTCAGCTACATACTTGTCTTGACTAATAAAGATTCCATCAGGTTATTACTTCACCTGCAATCCCAAAAAGAATATGAGCTCACCTATGGAGCTC
>BQNB010109474.1:0-22745 GCA_026074375.1 Tanacetum coccineum
ACGATGTATTTTGGTACGTTTTTAGTCATTTAAGTCCGTTTTTAATGGAAAATGGTATGTGTAATTAAGCACATACCATTTATAAAAATTAATTTAGATGATAAAACCGATGTGCTCACATAGCATAAGAAACTGTTAGCAGAAGCTGTAAAAAAAGAAGAATAATTAAAAACCAAACTTAAGAATTTTCAAAGTTCTTCTAAAGGCCTAAGTCAACTGCTAAATAGTCAGATGAGTATTAGGGACAAATCTAGGCTTGGGTATGGAAATCAAATACATGAAGGTGTCTTAAGTTATGAAAAAGAAGTTCTTGAAAGTGTATATGACAGTAGGTCAAGTGATGTAGAAGATAGTCCTGTGTATGATAGATTTGCAAAAGTTGAAGGAATGCATGCAGTTCCCCCTCTAATGTTAAGAAACTACATGCCTCCTAAATCTAATTTTGGAATAGATGAATCAAATTTTACATATGGTCTAAAACATTTTAAAACTAGTAAATTTGATGCTAAGACTAGTGATTTTGACTCTTGTGAAACCAATTCTAGTGTAAAAACATTTGAATCTGTGCCTGAACCAGTTGTAGTTGAACCCAAAGTTGTTAGTCAACTTAAAGTTTGGTCTGATGCTCCTATCATTGAGGAGTATGAGTCAGACAGTGACGATGAATATGTGATTGAACTTTCAAAAGAACAGGAAAAATCTAGTTTTGCTTTTGTTAATACTGTTAAGCATGTAAAAACTCCTAGGGAAACTGTTAAAGAACAAAACACATGTAGTCCAAGTTCTAAAGTTAACAAGAGAGACTAGAATGGTTTAATGTCCAAAAGGCTAGGTTTAGTATATGGATTCACTAAAAAGGCATGTTTTGTATGTGGTAGCTTTAGCCATCTTATTAGAGATTGTGACTTCCATGAGAAAAGAATGGCTAAACAGGTTGAATTGAACAAACAAAAGGGTAAGGCTACTGGTCAAGGGTAGAATAGACCAGTGTGAAATAATGTGCAAAGATTGAATCATCAAAACAAGTTTGTTCCAAAAGCGGTACTAACTAAAACTGGCCTAGTTTCAGTTAATACTGCTAGACAAAATCCTTTTAGTCAAGCAGCAGAAACTAGTACTGCTAGAAAAGTTAATACTGCTAGACCCATTGTGAATAAAATCAGACCAAGAAATAACTTTTATAAGTCTCATTCACCTATTAGAAGACCATTTGTAGGTCCTTGGTTTTGGATCTATATAGCCTTTATAAGATAATAGCTAACTTGAATAAATCCAAATCAACTATATGAGAGACAATGACTATGAATACTATGTATTAATGCGGAATCTTAACACAAGTACTAAGAAGAACAATTGTAAACTAACTTCGTATATTGCTATTGATTTCTATTAGAATACTATTTCAATCTCATACATAACATTATGCCTTAGGGTTCTTTTTATACACCAAGGAAACCCTAATAGGCTTTACAAACGTGTGAAAGGATAATGCATATCCTTTCCTAAGATAACTCCTAAGATATCTCCTAAGATATCTCTAAGATAACTATTACTATTCTGTTACATAAACAGACTTAACTAAAACAGAATTAACTAAATACGACCAGTACTAACTATAGTACTGCTATTCTACCAGTACTAACTTTAGTACTGTCAGACTTAATTTAGTACTGCCAGTATTAACTTAGTACTGCCAGAACTAACTAATACTACCAGACTTAACTGTTATACTACCAGTATTAAGTCTTTTACAATCTATTTCCCAACAAATTCCGTATTGATCTTATTCTTAGTGCTGCACCGGTGGCCTGTGCGCCATATCGTTTAGCACCATCCGAAATGAAGGAGTTGTCCAAGCAACTACAAGAGTTGTTGGAGAAAGGTTTTCACTGTAACACCCCCAAAATCAGGTAGCAGCGGAAAGGTAACATTGGGGTGCTACTTCAAAGTACAACAATCAAGATATAGGAAACGACCATAAATGGACGTTTAAGACAAGATTTCATTTGATGCCATAGCAAAATATCAGAGTTCATACATTAGGTCCCATAAGTTTTAAAAGTCATAAACATTCTTAATTAAACAAAAGCTTCATAATACCAAAAGATGACTTAAGTTTTTAAGGAAAATAAAAGTTGCATAAACTTTAGATAAAACACAGAATCCGTCTTCATTGATATCCGCCACGGCTCCCGTCCAATCTTCATACCCTAGGACCTGAAATTACATGCTAAAAGTCAACACAAAGGTTGAGTGAAATCATAGGTTTATCAGTAAAAAGGGTGGACCACAAGATCGAAGTAATAGTAGACTCTGAAACACATTCAGTAGTCCAAAACGTTTATTATTGCACTAAGCTCATGACACCGAAGCCTTAACGTACTTCAATCAATAGATTGGAATGCCCCACAAAAGTAATATAGGATGCTTGCCAACACCCGGACACCTCTCAATGTTAAATGCACCTGATCAAACTAGTGACCCAAGGAAAGGTGGGGATTGTCAGTCCCGATAGATCTATCCATAACACTAGCGCTCACTATAATAGCAATTGACGGTTCATGATAAATAGGGACTTCACGGCAATAAGGTAACTTAGGCATTAATAATCAGGCAGTAATCTGGATAGCATACACTTTGAAAAACACTTGTGTCCAATAGTAAAACAAGCAATGTAATTCACCCCGTAGATTTTGTAAAACAATTGTAGAAAAAGGGGGCTATGAACTCACCTTGAGTGAATGGAAATCAACAAGTATTCACGATAGAAAATGCGTCACGGAAATGACGGAATGCAACCTAATCCAATATAGGTCGTATAAGTACTAAACACTTTGATTATTTATAGGTCGTATAGCTCATCATACTATCGTTCGGGCTATCATAATTAAGAGGTCGTGTAGTGAACGTATGAGGAGCTAGGACACTTTAAATCGTAAATCCAGCAACTCGTCGATACGCCACCCCGAAGAGGCCTCATCATTATGAAACTCCCTAGTAATATAGTACTTTGATAACTAATACAACGTATGATTCTATATAGCTACATCACCGTCTACTCGTTTTAGTGAAAACATAATTATAACGAAAAATGTTTATAAGTATACTTTGGTAAAAATGGCGTAACTTTCTCGTTTCTAATCCGTTTCGCGCGTTTCTTACGTCCACGCCTTCGTATTAAGTCGAGTTATCAAAATATAACATTTTTAAAATTTTAGTTTTTCTGATGAATAGTGATTTTTACTGTTCATAACAGACATATACTTATTTTTATAGTTTTTGTTATCGTAAACTCGTAAACGTCGTATTTTATTCGTTATAGCTCCGTTTTTAACGATTCTTTCGAGTACGATCTCGTAATTAAAAGTTATATCATATTTTTGATGTTTTAAAAATATCACTTTCTGTAATGAATAGTAAATTTTATAAAAATAGTTTTATAAAAGTATTTCTCGTCGTAAACTCGTAACTAACGTATCTTTTTCGTTATAAATCGGTTTTTCAAGTTTCTTATCATTTTGGAATCGTCATGAGGCGTATTATTTTTATATAATGTCTAACCTACTGTATGAGGTCGAATTAAAACAGCCCTTATATGGCATTTGTATACTTTTAATCATAACTTTCTTAAGTAAACCTTTAAAACCCTAATTTATACCTAAACATGTTCATACTTAAACCATATGTTAACATACTTTTACATTCATTTTTCCATGATATATATAACCATATGACATAAGAATAAGTGCATAAATTCATAAACATAAGCGAAAACTCTTTTTACATATTAAAAAGTCCTAAGTGGTGATATAGCCATAAAGAACATGTAAACATATAAAAATGATGAAAGTAAAGACATGAAGGTTTTTAGATAACCTTATTATGATGTAAGATGATGAACCAAAGTATCTAAACCCTTGTTTAGATATAAAACCCTAGCTTTCCATTTTAAAACCCTAGTTTCACTTTTCTTGATTAATACTTGAAAAAGGTTAGCCAATGCTTGGAAACACCTTAGAATATCTTAGGATAGATGTGTATAAGAGTGTATGGGTTGTTAAAAAAAATTATATGGATTTAGTTGGAGGATGGATTTGAGCCGTGAGCTCTATGAGTGCCAAGGAATAGATTTTGTGATTTTTTTTGTAAGTGTTTATGCATGTATGACTTCTCTTACTAGAAGATACAAGTATATAAGGTGTAGGTCTTAGTCAAAGGGACAAGGTAAGGTCCTAGGGATGGTCTTGTCTTGTCTAGAAGTCAAAAGACAAGGTAGGGTGGTTAATGAGAAGGCATGGTTATGGTAAGTAATGAAAGAGATTCACTTGACCAAACTTCGGAAATTTTCTTTATTTCTTTGAATCTCTTGGCCATACATTTCGGCATAAGAGTGAAATTAAGGGCTGAGATATATTTTTGTAACTTTTATGTATTGGGTATAAAAGTGGGTATTTGTTGAAGCGCAGAAAAGTTTTGGTGGTTCCGGGAGTGCCTAAACGCAATTTATCGCGAAACCATATCGACTCTTTACGTAACCAACAAAAATAAAATATAAAAGTTAATTATTACTTTTGAAAAAAATAATATAATGATGGCTTGACATAAACTTTAATTTGTTTGGTGTCCGTTTTACGTTGTTGTTGATTTTTTAGTTCACAGCGATTTAACTAACACTTAAAATTAAAAGCGAAACGCGTACGAAAAAGATAAATAAATAAATAGTGAAAAATGATAAAATGAATGATGTCATAAAATGACCTGAAAATACGGAATGTTACAGAAATGCTACGGGTCGAGCTTATGTGATCAGAGATGTTGAATGTAACCTAGACCTAATGTCGTGACGGGTACGTTCTTACTCAACAACCATTATGCTAGAGTATTGTTTGATTCGGGGTTGAACAAAAGTTTTTTTAACACTAGTTTTAGTCACTTAATAGATATTGAGTCGGTTAGACAAAATACTAGTTACGAGGTTGAATTAGCTGACGTGAGAATAGTTAGTACAAATATCGTTTTAAGAGGTTGTATTTGAATTAGTTGAACCATTTTGTTTAAATCAAATCTCAGCCTATAGGACTTGGTACCTTAGATGTTATTATCCAAATGGATTGGCTAGTTGCGCGGAACGCTGTTATTGTTCGTGGTAAGAAGGTGGTGCATATACCGCATAAGGATAAGACGTTGGTAGTTAAGGGTGATGGAAGTACGTCTGATTGAAGGTAATATCTTGTATCAAGGTGAGGAAATATATAGAGAAGGGATGTCATTTGTTTCTAGCTCAAGTGACTGAGAAGGAACCGACAGGGAAGCGCGTAGAGGACGTGTCGGTAATTCGTGATTTTCCTAAAGTTTTCCTCGATGATTTAACGAGGCTTCCACCCCCTCGGCAAGTGGAATTCAAAATAGATATGGCTCCTGGAGCTACACCTGTTACCCTTGCATCGTACCGCTTAGCTCCATCCGAGATGAAGGAGTTGTCGGATCAACTGCAAGAGTTATCAGAGAAAGGATTCATCCGCCCGAGCTCTTCACCCTGAGGAGCTCTGGTGTTATTTGTGAAGAAGAAGGATGGAACCTTTCGTATGTGTATAGATTACCGTGAGATCAACAAACTGACAATTAAGAACGGTTATCCTCTTCCAAGAATCGATGACTTGTTTGACCAACTCCAAGGTTCAAGCGTGTACTCCAAGATCGATTTGCGATCCGGATATCATCAGCTTCGTATTCAAAAGGAGGATATTTCAATCACTGCGTTTCAGACTCGGTATGGTCATTACGAGTTCCAGTGATGTCGTTCGGTTTGATCAACGCACCGGCAGTGTTCATGGACCTCATGAATAATGTATGTAAGCCTTATCTTGATAAGTTTATGATTGTATTTATCGATGATATCCTGATTTACTCAAAGAATAAGGAAGAGCATGAAGAACATTTGAAGACTATCTTCCAACTACTCAAGAAGGAAAAATTATACGCCAAATTTTCTAAATGTGACTTTTGGCTAGATTCTGTGCAATTCCTTGGTCATGTGATCGACAGTAAAGGCGTTCATGTTGACCCCTACCGGCGCGAAGATGAAGCCCATAAAAATTGGGCTGCACCCACAACGCCAATCGTGATGAACAGTTCTTAGGGTTGGTCAGTTATTTATCGAGATTCTATTGAAGTTCCTTTTGATTTCTAGCCCACACCAAGCTATAACCAACGCCAGAAAAACAAGAATATAAAGGGTCAAATAAGAAGAATCATTCAAATGTCAAAGCAAAAACTATGTAGTGCGCCTATTTTAGCATTACTCGACGGAACGAAAGATTTTGTTGTGTATTGCGATGCATCACTGAAAGGTTACAGAGCAGTTTTAATGCAGCGAGAAAAGGGTTATTGCGTATGCTTCCCGACAATTAAAGACGCACGAGGAAAACTATACGACCCAGCGACTTAAAATTAGGGTGCGTAGTTTTTTACACAAACTCATCGACTTTGGAGGCATTACTTGTATGGTATAAAGTGTGTTGTGTACACGGATCATAAAAATATATAGTACATTCTGGATCAGAAGGAACTCAACATGAGGCAATGTCGGTGGATTGAGCTTTTAAGCGACTACGATTGCGAGATCTGTTACCATCCCGGCAAGGCCAACGTAGTGGCCAATGCCTTGAGCCGAAAGAGAAAGACCATTGAGGGTTAGAGAATTGTTATTGACAAAGCACACCAACTTAACCGAGAGGATACTCAACGCTCAAACGAAGGCGATGAAGAAAGAGAATGTGAAGGCGGAGAATCTGGGAAGATTGATCAAACCAATATTTGAGATTCACTCCGATGGGATTCAGTACTTCAATAAGCATATTTGGTTACCGCTATTTGGAGGATTAAGGGATCTCATTATGCACGAGTCCCGTAATCCAAATATTTCCATTCAAATCGGGTTTGACCAAAATGTATCAATACTTGAAGAAACTTTAGTGGTGGCCGAATATGAATGGCTGAAATTCCAACTTATTTCAGCAAGTCTTGACCTATGCCAAAGTGAAGGTAGAACACCAGAAAGCCATCCAGTTTACTTCAACAAACTTGAAATTCTCCTGAGTGGAAAGTGGGAGAAAATAAATAGGGATTTTATTACGTGGACTCCCGAGAACATCAAGCAGTATGACTCGACTTTGGGTTTTTGTTGACTCGATTGACCAAATCGGCACACTTTCTACCAGTAAAGATGACAGACAGTATGGAGAAACTCACTCAGCTGTACATGTAGGAGAAGAGTGAGCGCTGTCGGCATGGAGTGCCAATGATCATCATATCGGACAAGATCGTCAAATTTACATCAAGATTTTGGTGGTTCACTTCAAAAAGCCTTGAAACACAACATGACATAAGCACCGCGTACACACCCTGATGAGGTGTCATTCAATTTATATACTTTTTCGGGTCGATTAACCCTAAAATCGTGTGGGGGGTTTTATGCCTAAAATAGCACTTTAATCGTAGTCTTTTTCAGGTATTTCCCATTTGGAAAGACATTTAGATGAAATTTAGACGTGACTTGGCCATTTAGAGACGAAATGAACGAGATTACGAACCAACACCAAGACTCTTGAAGATTTGTGCTCACAGAGCCTGGATACGGCGTCACAAACTATACACGACGCCGTCACAACCCATCAAGTGACGGCATCACAACTTTTATGACGGCGTCACCAACACCAGACTCAAACGCAATCTAGAAGATTACATTTTAACGACGACTTTAGGAACTAAATGCGACGCCGCTTCATGTCGTTTTTCCTATATATACAAACCTGAATTTAGGGTTTTGAGTGTGTAACTTTAGAATAAAAAGATGGTACGAACCCTAGTTCGTTAGCAGCTGTAGGAGACAATTTCAGGGCCTACAAACCCTATTGTACTTCTTCTAATTCATGTTTTAGTCAAGTAAGGTTTACTTAATCATTCAGAAATTTCTATGTGTTTTTTGATTATTGTATGTTTCTTATCCTTTAACATGCTTGGCTAAACCTATTATTGTGTTTATTTATGATTGTATGAAACCTAGAATGTAGATCTTAGTGATGTTGCTTCTTGTGATGGATGTGCACGTTAGGATCTTTGTTGGGAATTAAATTTACCACACTTAGTGTTGCCAAAGGAAGAGTTTTAACTGCCAAGCTAGTTGTACTAGCAGATTAAGTAAGTACTTTGCTATGGAAATTGAGTTTAGTACTGCCAGTGTAAACTTAACACTGCTGATGGAAGAATACAACTGCTGAAGAGATAAAGACGTGTGATATGATTTGTATTAGTTTATTTTGTGTATATCTTATATTATTAGAAAGATTTGTATAAGATAAATATTTAGAAGATTTGTAGTTATCTTGTAAAAGACTCCTTGATGTATAAAAGGAGGTCCTAGGTTATTGAGTTTGATAGACTATCACATTACGTTTAGCTTCAAGGATTGTAAACCCAGTACTATCATAGACTTCGTATTAGTATCTTAATAATATTGAAGCTTTTTGTTACATCTTTGTTCAATCATATTTACTGTTACATTCATATTTCTTCTAAGTATTGAAGAGTAGATTCCGCATACTCTTTAATATACACACAAAGTTTCTACCCTAGTTATTTTGGATTTATCCAAGGTAACATACACTTTACAAGCTAAAGAATTGATCATTGTTTGGGATCCACAAGTGGTATCAGAGCTTGTGCCTTGAGAAACTTTGATCTTAGAAGAAACAGTCTAGACAGAACTCTTTACTCCAAAAACGAGATGGAACTCAGAAACTACAGCAAATTTTTTTCTATACCTACTGCAAAGCTACCCATGCTTAAGCAGGGTGAATATGAAATGTGGAAGTTAATAATTGAGCAATACTTTCAAGTAGAAGACTATGCTCTATGGGATGTCAGAGAAAATGGAAACTCTTTCAAACCAACAGCTCAAACAACAACAAATGCTGATGGTTCCTCAACTACATTAATACCAGGTCCTGTAACTGCTGATGAAAAGACTTAAAAAGAGAAAGAATTAGTTGTAAGGCAAGAAGTATTGTTACTAATGGTACATATCCAAATGAACATCTACTGACTTTTTAATCATACAAGGATCTAAGACTTTGTTTGCTGCTATACAAACAAGATTTGGTGGTAATGATGCCACAAAGAAGACTCAAAAGACTCTTCTGAAACAAATGTATGAGAACTTTAGTGCTCCAAGCACAGAGTCTCTTAACTCTATTTTTAACAGGCTTCAGAAGATTGTAAGTCAACTGGCTATCTTGGGTGAAAATATTTCAAAGCCAAGATCTCAATTGAAGAATCTTTGAGACCTGCCTTCTGAGTGGAATACTCATCTTGTGGTCTAGAGAAATAAACCTGATCTAGACACAATGAGCATTGATGACCTCTACAACAATTTCAAGATTGTTGAACAAAAAGTTAAAAGAACTGCAAACTTAAGCTCAAGCTCAAGTTCTCAGAACATGGCTTTTGTGTCAACTCCTAGCAGTACTAATGAAGTTAATACTGCTTATGAAGTTATTACTTGCAAATTAACTCAAGTGAGCACTATTCAGCAAGTGCTCATGATTAGTACTGGCTAACTTAAAGTAATGCCAATTTTTATGTATTTTTGGCCAATCAACCAAACGGGTCTCAACTTGTACATGAGGACCTTGAACAAATCCATGAAGATGACTTAAAAGATATGGATTTGAAGTGGCAGTTAGCATTGCTAAGCATGAGGACAAGAAGGTTTTTCCAGAAAACTGGTAGAAAGATCACTATCAAGAAGTGAACACAGCTGAATATGACAAGGGTTCCCAAGGTAGAGTGGTTTCAACTTCACAAGTTGGGACACTGCAAGAGAGTGCAGGAGGACCTAGTAACCAAACAGCAGGAAACTGGAAACAAGGACAGCTCTAGAAGACTATAAATTATGGACGAAACTTCTTCCAAAGCAATGATGTTATTTATGGAGCTGGTTATAGACTGGAGCAAAATGCAATGATGAAGTCCCTACAAACATGATCAGTATGGCCTTTGCAGACATCTAAGTAAATAATAACAAACTTGTCCAAAAAACTGTCTAGAAAAGCTTAGAAACTCTTTAAACCAACTTTATGAATCAAGATAGAGTTTAAACAAATATTAGTTTTTCAATTTACTACGATAAAAAGATGTTAGCTTCTTGTAGAAGAGCCCAAAAAACCCAAAAATGTCTTTTAAGAAATGAATAGGTTCTTATTTTAGTGAGCAAATTCTGTTCTAAAAAAGAGATATCACATTTAAGACTCAAAAATTAGTGTGTCTTAAAAATCAGTTAGAAAAACTTAAGTCAATAAAAAGAAAGCTAATCAACTTAAAATTAAAAATTTTAATAATGCTTCTAAGAGTCTAGACAAACTAATATGGAGACAAATAACAGAAAAAAGGTAGAAAGGGTGGGGTTTGTTAAGCTATAATGTTGTTCTCCCACCAGACCACACCGTCCCTACAGGGTTATTTTTCACCTCAACCCTTGATTTGGTCCAACACTAGTCTAGAGGGTTTCAACAGCCAAAGTGGTTTTTTTTGAAGGGCGCTAAGGACCTAAGACTAGTAAGAAGTGTTAGGGAAGTTATTTCTAATGAGGTTTTAGGGAAACACTTGATTGTCCCCCTATGTTGAGGTGTTGGAGTTAAATGATAATTAGAGAAGAAAACTGTTTCTCCAACAAAGAAGAATTTGTTAACCTAACAACAAGAAAAACTAGTTAAGTATGCTAAAATGTACATGTCACAAGGTCCTAGGGGAAATCAAAGAAACTGGAATAATCAGAAATCCCAACAGCTAGGAAGTGACTTTGTGATGTACAATAAAGCTTGTTTTGTCTGTGGAAGTTTATGACCATGTGCAAGGCCTAACTACAATTTACAGATGGAAAGGAAAGGGTGGTATCTGGAATAATTATACAAGGGTGAATTATAACTATTCTACTAAAAAGGCTTACCCTAGTGCACACAGAAAGATAGCTCCAAGAGCAGTTTTAATGAAAACTAGCCTAAGACCACTTAATACTGCTAGGCCTGTTAATACTGCTCATCACAAAACTACAGTTCATAGTGCTAGACCAATGTCACGTTTTTCTAAATCAGCACAATCAACTGTAAAGAAGCCCTATCAAATAAAAACAACATTAACTAACAATAATTTTAGCCAAAAAGTTAATACTACTAAGGGAAGTTTTTATACTACTAGGCCAAAAGCAGTTAACACAGCTAGGATAAAAGAAGTTAATACTGCTAGGCAAAATTTAGCAGTCGTTAATGATGTCATGGCAAATCAGGTTAATGTTGTTAAGGCCTCAGCATGTTGGGTTTGGAGACCTACCAAACTTAATAGTGCATCAATTACTTTCAAAAGACATAACTATATTGATGCACGAGGCAGATCCAAGTCAGTGATGGCTTGGGTCCCCAAAGGAAACTAATTTCCTTATTTTTATGTGCAGGGTCATCCACAAAAGGTACAAGACAACACCGCACCACATCACGCCAACTAACAAGCAAGCTCACACCCAACCAACCCAACGCCACCTGGAACTCTCCCCACGCACACAACCCTCGGCAATCACCTCAGAGGGAACATTGTCCCTATCTCTTAGATTTCAATGAATTCAATGGATGATATGTTACCTTTGGAGGAGGAGCAAATGGAGGCAAACTTACTGGTAAAGGAACTCTTAAAACTAATAAGCTTGATTTTGAGGATGTGTACTTTGTCAAGGAGTTAAAGTTTAACCTTCTTAGTGTCTCACAGATGTGTGACATAAAGAACAATGTTCTTTTTACTGACACTGAATATCTTGTTTTGTCTCCTAACTTTAAGTTACCTGATGAGAGTCAAATTCTACTTAGAGTTCCTAGAAAGAATAATATGTATAGTGTTGATATGAAGAATATTGTTCCTAAAGAAAGTTTAACTTGTCTTGTTGCAAAGGCCACACTTGATGAATCAATGCTATGGCATAGGAGGCTAGGTCATATAAATTTTAAAAATATTAATAATCTTGTAAAGGAAAATCTTGTGAGAGGTTTACCTTTAAAATGTTTTGAAATTGACCAAACCCGTGTTGCTTACCTTAAGAGAAAGCAACACAAAGCCTCTTGTAAATCCAAGATTCAGATCTTTATTTCTCAACCTTTATTCATGCTGCATATGGATTTGTTTGGTCCTACTTTTGTGAGCAGCTTAATGCATAAGAAATATAGGTTAGTTGTCACTGATGATTATAGCAGATACACTTGGGTTTTCTTTTTAGCAACTAAGGATGAGACTACAAGCATTCCTGAGAAATTTATAACAGAGATAGAAAACCTAGTTGATAAGAAAGTTAAGATAATCAGATGTGACAATAGGACATAGTTCAAGAATAGTGTTATGAATGATTTTTATACAATAAAAGGTATTAGAAGGGAATTTAGTATGTCTAGAACTCCTCAGCAAAATGGTGTTGCTGAGAGAAGAAATAGGACACTAATTGAGGCTGCTAGAACCATGTTAGCTGACTCTAAGTTACCTACTATATTTTAGGCTAAAGTAGTTAATACTGTTTGCTATGTGCAAAACAGGGTATTAGTAGTTAAGCCTCATATCAAGACCCCTTATGAACTATTTAGAGGTAGAACACCTGCTCTAAGCTTCATGAGACCATTTGGGTGTCATGTTACCATTCTTAATACCTTAGATTATTTAGGCAAGTTTAATGGAAAGTCAGATGAAGGATTCTTTATTGGATACTCATTGAATAGTAAGGCTTTTAGAGTATACAACACTAGAACTAGAAAAGTAGAAGAAAACTTGCATGTTAGGTTCTTGGAGGATAAGCCTATTATTGCAGATAATAGACCAGAATGGCTGTTTGATATTGACATGCTAACAAAATTAATGAATTATGTGCCAGTTGTTGCAGGTACAAACTCTAATGATTTTGCAGGTACAAAAGATAGTATTGGTGCAGGTCATTCTAGCAAGGAGATGGGATCTAGCCAAGATTGCATTTTAATGCTACTGTGGAAAGATGGTTCACTATTTGATTCTTCTTTAAAGAATGCTAGTAATGATGACCTAATACCATCCTAGTGATGCTGAAAGAAAGGAACATGGTGTAATAAAAGAAAGTGGAATTGATAATCAAGAAAGGCCTGAAAATAGTTCTCAAGATATTAATACTGCTGGGCCAAGTATTAATACTGCCAGTACAAATATTACTACTGGTATTCCCTAAATATTAATACTGTTAGTTCACAACAGTTACTAACTAAAACTAGTACACTAGGCTACAAACGTACAAACTCTTTACTACTTATCAAGTTCGACCTTTAGATGTGGCATAAGTGGGGCTGCTAGGTCCCAAAGTGGCGCTCAAACCTGAACAGACATGTTTTCTTTGGAGATAATGCCTACACTTGAACCACATCATGCTGAATTCTTTGTCGAGTGAAACAAAAGTGGATATGACAACATTCACTACCCCCATATCTAGTTCCTTCTACTCTAAATTACAAGAATCCATAAAGATCATTCACTTGATCATGTGATTGGAGATGTGTTGTCTGGTGTACAGACAAGGAGAATGACAACGACTTCAAATGAACAAGGATTTATTAGTGTTGTATATGAAGGGAAAACTCATGAAGACCTTAATACTTGTTTGTTTGCTTGTTTCTTATCACAAATAGAACCCACAAGGGTTGCTAAAGCTCTATCTGATCCTACTTGGGTAGAGGCAATGCAGGAAGAACTACTACATTTCAAACTATAAAAGGTTTGGATTTTGGTGGATTTGCCTAAGGGTAAGAAGACTATTGGTACAAAATGGGTCTTCAGGAACAAGAAAGATAAGAGAGGAATTGTGATTAAGAACAAAGTAAGGTTGGTTGCACATGGTTATACACAAGAAGAAGGCATAGATTATGATGAAGTTTTTGCTCCTGTAGCCAGAATTGAGGCAATAAGGCTGTTCTTAGCTTATGCTTCATTTATGGGATTTATGGTGTATCAGATGGATATTAAGAGTGCTTTTCTTTATGAAAGGATTGAAGAGGAGGTATATGTGTGTCAACCTCTACTAGGGTTTAAAATCCTCTGACCATACCTAACAGGTCAAAAGTGAGCAAGCACTTTATATGGTTTGCTTCCAAGTCTCCCAAGAGCCTGGTATGAAATCTTAGCCAAGTATCTATTGGGCAATGGGTTTCACAGAGAAAAGATAGATCAGACCTTATTTATCAAGAGACAAAAAGGAGATATTTTTCTTGTACATGTCTATGTTGATGACATTATCTTTGGCTCTACCAAGAAGGAGTTGTGTATTAAATTTGAGAAGCTGATGAAATATAAGTTTTAGATGAGTCAATCTATGGAGAACTTACTTTCTTCTTAGGGTTGCAAGTGAAGCAAAAACAAGATGGAATATTTATCAGCCATGATAAATATGTTGTTGAGGTTTTAAGAAAGTTTAATTTCTCAGATGTGAAGTCTGCTAGCACTCCATTGGATACAAAGAAGACTTTGGTCAAGGATGCAGATGGTGGTAATGTAGATGTGCATCTCTACAGATCCATAATTGGATCATTGATGTATCTTACAACATCTAGAAACCAATATTATGTAGCATTTCGTGAATGTGCCGGTTTTGAGTAGATTTTAAGTAACACCTAAGGTTTTCATACTAGCATGTTGACAAAAAAAGAATTTTTTAGATACCTTAAAGTTCAAAACCTAAATTGGGCCTTTGGTATCCTAGAGATACTCTATTTGAATTGGTAGCATATACTGATAGTAACTATGCCAGAGCAAGTTTGGATAGGAAGTCCACAACTAGGGGTTGTCAGTTCCTAGGAAGCAGATTGATATCATGGCAGTGCAAGAAGCAAACTGTGGTTGCCACTTCTACAACTAAAGCTAAATATGTGGCTGCTGCTAGTTGTTGTGGACAAGTACTCTGGATTCAGAATCAAATGCTAGTTATGTATAATTTTATGCACACTATGATCTATATTGACAATAATAGTACTATATGTGTTATTGAGAATCCTGTTTATCATTCTAAAACAAAACATATTGAGATTAGACATCATTTTATAAGAGACTGCAATGCTAAAAAGTTAATTCAAATTGTTAAAATACATACAGATAATAATTTTGCAGATTTACTTACAAAAGGATTTGATGTTGTAAGGTTTCAGTACTATGGTTAGCAAGTAATTGGAATGCAAAATCCTAAATTCATATTCTTTTTGTTGTTTTTGTAAAGTTTTTATAAAGGATTAGTACTCTTAGTTTTTCAAATTTAGTACTCTGCTTGTATAGAAGTTAATACTGATCGTCAAAATTAAATACTGTAAAGAAACAAAAATGAGCTTGGATCGTGTTTTCTTGTTATTGGACTAACATACGGCAGGTTTCAGCAAAGCAGTATGGTTGATTTGTGATATGATTAGCAGTATAACCTCAACTACATAAGAAAAACACTGGTCCTTTAGGGTAAATTCTTAGAATACTCATGCATTGATCTTAGGACCATGCCCACTGGTGAAAAGGTTTTCCGTGTGATGAATATCTTTATTGTATTGATATGAACTTGGAACTCCTGAGGTACCTAATATCTCTAAGGATATTTCTCACTCTCTTTGAATACTTTGTGGGAAGTCTTGAGGTTAACTTTGGATGAAATGGGTTAAAACTGGTATTTTGGTTTGGTTAACGAATTCTTACTTTTACTCATGAATTAAGGTGCATACATATGGATCCTCCATCGAATCTCACATGTTCTACTAGTCTTTTCTAGTGTGCTTGTGATGAATAGAGGCATGTTGTTGTATAGTTATTAAAGAAATGGTTAATACTGTTAGACAAATTTTAGTACTGCTAAGCAAAAAGTTAATACTGCTAGACTAATATTAATATTGCTAGGTTACCATTAATGTTGTTTGGGCAATAACCGTTTCTCATTAATTAATTATAGACATTGAGATATTTTTGTCACTCACTATGCTTATATATTTCTTAAATTGGATTATTCTTGATCTTTCTTTAATTTATCAGATTTCTTCACAATAAAGAAACTATTTATTCAGTCGATCCAATCCAAAATCTTAAGTGATAACTAAATAATCTCAATTGTTTTTATTCCCAATTCATAACTCCTTCTCTAACGAATCATAAAACCTAGAATCCAACATTTAACTCATTCTCTAATGGCGAATATAGAATACTGCGCAGAACACAATCTTGGTTTCATATCTAAAGAAACCAACAGGAGATGAAGGATTTCCAAGATATTAGTAGATTTTCTCGATGGCAGTCATATAAGGTATGCCCTTACTAAGAATCCTACTATCTATGTTTCTCTCATCAAAAAGTTTCGCAGAACTGCTACTGTAAGAAATATATGATAAGGCTGGGGAAAGAAAAACAAGAGATAACTCCACAAGTGATTTGCAAAGAATTCACTTTTTTCCTGAAGCATCTGTTCAGGAGACCTCTCCAATTAGCATTATAGATCAACTCTCACTGATGGGATCAGTTCTTCACTGATGATAAATTTACTTTTCCAAAAAGCAAATTATCCCCATCCAGTGAAGAATTTTTGATCCATATACCTCCTAACACTGTCTTAAGTCCAAAAGAAAACTTCTTGTAACATTTTAGTAGCAATATAGCAACTTGCTTTTATTTGCTTGGCCACGAAACAGAACTATTAACTTTCTAAATTGGTTTTTGATGATGGTGAAGAAACGTTTGGATAGTAAATATAAAATTTTAATGTATCCAAGATTTCTCCTTCAAATAATTTTGACACAAGAAACAAATATTACTTAATCCCCACAATAGAAAATATATTGCTGGGCCCTATCTTTAAATCTGAGAAAAGCGGCAGATTATGTACAGGGGGCCGAGGAGAGAGGAAAAGGGATGTTAGGTATGCAGCTTTTTCTGGGTGAAAGCTGATGCTGAGCACTGCTGGGGGGTCGTCTAGTTATTACTCCACACAGTGAGTGGTGACGGGGTGAGGGTCAGTGGGCGATGGACTTAATATCATTAGACAGAGAGGTTAGTGGATTCTCCACATCAGAGAGGATCTGAGCGACTTACATCAGAACTGCAGTTCTCGTCCCGTGTCTGAGGTCGGCGAGGAGCGATCTCAGCCAAGCTTCGTTTGGTGTCTAGGCTATGAAGAACCATAGCGCGCAAATGTTTGTTCCATCATCACCCAAAAGACTCAAACACCTAGCAAGCCTTAATCAAGGTCACTGAGTTACCTAAGACTAGTGAGCCTATACCCAATGTAGCAGATAAGGCTGTCTATGAGGAGTGGGGTGACAGAGTGGAAAGGGCTTCCACTACTGCTGCTAGCTTAGATGCAGAGCAGGCTAGTGGTAACATAAATAGGGCCAATCCACAATGGTGCTTAATGTGCCCTTCCTCGGATTTGGTGTCAGGAGGGTAGTCCCAGGTGCCAAGAAGCCATGGGGGGGGGGGTTCCATTGCTCAGACTAGGTATGAGAGGGTACCTACACAGTCTAATGATCCACCTCTCTCAAGAGGTCACACACTTAGAAATGGGGAAGACAGTATGAACTTATAAAGGAATTAATGGAACTTGTACAAACTATCAAAATGAGTTCATGCCTTGGAAAAATCCAAAGACTGCACAAGATTTGCTGATTAACAAGGTTGCAATTGAGAAATCAAAAGCTAGAAATAAGAGGAAAAAGCAAGAACTACACAACCCATGAAGAGGAGATTATTTAAAGTTATAGTTGAGTCTTCTGCTGATGAAAATTTGGATGAAGAGGATCCTTCCAAATAGGGGAGGAGTATGATAGAAGAAATTGATCAAGATGTAAGAGTTACTTTGTTCAAATTGATGAAAGATCAGGGGAGGTTTGATGATGTAGACCTAAATATGACGCAGGTTATATATAACGATCGGGGGTTTACTCCTACAACAAGATAGTGCTCAAGGGGAGGCACATAGTTAAGAAGACCACCAGAAGATCATATGGGAGTTCATAGTGCAGCTAAGGTACTAGCGGAAGACTAGAAAAAAATGTTCCTCGCTTATACTAGAAGAAGAAGGGTAAGTTAGTACTGGCAGTGGTGGAATTATATATTGCTTAGTAGGTTGTTTAGTAACTGCAAAAGAAATCAGATTAGTACCACTGGTGCATCAATGCCAATTATTAATTGCAGTACTGAGCGTTCATAGAAGTTTAACATCAGTATTCTTCACCAGTGTTATCAAATAAAAAGGTAAAGTGTAAAATGGAGGAATCTAAAGATAAACATACCTAGACAAAGTAAAAACAAATACAGCAAAGAACAAAATAGGCATGTGGTCATGAAGCAACTGTGAGACTGCAAGAGGAACTGGATGAAGAAGAAAGACAAAAGATGGCTAGAGTTCATGAAGCAGCTCAATCTTTTACTGAGGAAGAATGGGAAAACATTAAAGCAAGAGTTAAAGCTAATGAAGAGCTAGCTCAGAGCAACAAGCAAGGGAAAGGAACAAGTACAGTGAAGTTGATCAAGCAAAGATGCTTGTAGATCTTATTAATCAGAGAAAGAAATATTTACTAGCACAAAGCTAAAGCAAAGAGGAACAAAGCCCTTGACACAAGCTCAATACATATGAAATTGAATGACTAATATATCAAGCATAAGGTAAGTCATACACTACATGTAATTAAGAGGATATTCCTTTTGATGAATCAAGAATTATTTGAAACGAGCTATGAAAACGTCAACACTTATTGTACCTAAGGAAGACTGAAGTTAGACAGGAAGAGCATCAAAGTTAGCCAGCTAGAAGATTACAGCAACAATTACTGATTCTGTAGAAGTTGGAAGTTCTAAGAGACAGAAGCAGAACTTGATCATGAAGGTTCTAAGAGGCAAAAGACTAATGAAGCTTCAAGGTCAGTTCAAGAACAATTTGATGAAGAGGAAAAAGAATTGTCAAAAGGGATTATGCTGTTGATGTTGGTTAAAAAGCTGTTAGTGGATCAACATTCAGAGATGGCAAATTAGTTTTTAAGGAAAATCTTCATACAAGCAAACAGACCAAGACTATAATGTGTTTGGAAGCATCCTCTCAACACAAATGGTTTAATTTAGAGAAACTTGTAGATTTGAACATCAATCACAAGTTTATGGGAGGATTGTTGGGAATTAAACTTACCACACTTAGTGCTGCCAAGGGAAGATTTTATACTGCCAAGCTTAGTTGGTACTAGCAGAGTTGAAGTTAGTACTACTGGAATTGAGTTAGTACTGCCAGTGTAAACTTAACACTGCTGATGGAAGAATACAACTGCTGAAGAGATAAAGACGTGTGATATGATTTGTATTAGTTTATTTTATGTATATCTTATATTATTAGAAAGATTCGTATAAGATAAATATTTAGAAGAGTTGTAGTTATCTTGTAAAGGACTCTTTGATGTATAAAAGGAGGTCTTAGGTTATTGAGTTAGAGAGACTATCACATTACGTTTAGCTTCAAGGTTGTAAACCCTAGTACTAGACAGAGTACTCATATTATTGATCTTAATAATATTGAAGCTTTTTGTTACATCTTTGTTCAATCATATTTACTGTTACGTTTATATTTCTTCTAAGTATTGAAGAGTAGATTCCGCATACTCTTTAATATACACACAAAGTTTCTACCATAGTTATTTTGGATTTATCCAAGGTAAGCTAAAGAATCGATCATTGTTTGGGATCCACAGTCTTAGAAAACCAGCTTTTGTCTGTATCGCTGTTGATATGTCTAGGGAAACGTGATTGTGTAGAAAGGATACCATCGGTTAACAGTCTCAAACACTTTGCCCCTAATATGTTGATTCACTTTTAAAATATTTACAAGCATTTAATAACTCCTAGGGCCATGTAATAGTCTTCAAACTACCTTGCATTGTGCGTTGCTAATAGCGGCAACAAGTAGACGGCGGGTTCGTGTAATTCGTTCATGCTTTAGGAAATAGTTACATAGATCATCACAAGGGTAACAAGGCAACAACACTAGGAGAAGCAATCTAAGGAGTAATACATGATTAAATAGACACTATGTTTTATCTTATTGTTATCACCATTAGCGTAGTTAATATTTAGTTTAAATAGCTAAAACCAAACCTCTCTCCAATTATATGATTTACTTGCTTTCTATAAAACACAAAAATACAAAAATAATCTTTCCTCAACCCTTAGAATTATGTTAGACCGTGATCAAGCCTTCCAAACCTATTCCTCGAGTGAACGATAAACAACCCCGAGTCTTGCCAATACTATACTACAACGATTAGGTGCACTGCCTAGGGAGTTGTAAAACTTCTTGTGTAGAAGTCCTACACGACCGCACATCAAGTTTTTGGCGCCGTCGCCTAGGGAATAGTTAGGTTCTGATCATAGTTTAGCTTAGTTCTACTCGCTTGAATCCTTTCAAGTGAGAATTTAATTTCCGCATAATAGCTTTCTTGTAGTCTATCTTTTCTTTGTGTGTTTGTCCATAATTTCCAACGACTATCCCATTCTCCATCATGGAGAACGCGAATCCACCACCTACTCGTCCTATCCTACCAGCTGCGCTACACGCACGATTTAACCAAGAGCTCCAAGAGCTACAAAAAATTTCGGCCTTTGTTGACTCTCGCCTAAAGAGTATTAAGCGACTCCTCAATCACTTCACCGACCAACCCAATAAGACCAGTATTAATGACTCTGAGTCTGATAATGGATCGAGAGAGACACCCCTTGTCTCTCCCTTCCCTCACTCTGTCAATGACTCAAAATAAAAAAGAATATAATAGGAAGTTCCTATTATTAATGAGTATGAAAACGCTGGAACACTACACCGAGAAAGAATTATCAGTAGTTCTGATAGGGATGATCTTGCATTTGAATGTATGATAGGCTTTAGGAAGTTTACTGCCTATCTCGACCCTTTTCTACCAATGAATATTATCTCACGTAAAGCCTATAACACAATAATGGTAGAAAGACTAGAAGAGACAGGAAAGAACCTAGTTGCCATTGTTAGGGATGTCTACGTGTTTGTCAGAAGTTTCACTTATGTCATAGATTTTTTCATATTAGAAGACATAGGAGAATTCATTATGAGCGATATGGCCAAAGTCTTAATAGGCAGACCCTTTAGAAAAACCACTAAGCTTAGATATGACATCATTAAAGGTTTGGTCTCATTCATTAAGATCTTCGACACATACACATATAGGATGCCACGTACAATACCTAGGCTCAAGAACTTCAATTAGAGTAAGGTCCCACCATTATTAGAACTTAGCTAAAATAATTTGATGAATGGACTTAGGCACTCCTATGAGAAGAATAAGTTTATGTACAAAAATTAGTTAGACTTAGGTCCCGAATACCAAGTAGATGAGCGTATGAAATAATGGCTCATTTGGGGGCATGTGAGCATTCATGAAGTCACGTAAGGGCGTATGACTTCGAGTCTAGCTACAAGACTCGTTAATAAAGAAAAGCGCTTCTTGGGAGGCAACCCAATTTACTTTTCCCGCATATTAGGAGTGTCAATTGTGTTTTATTCTTTATAATTTGTTTTATTATGTTTAAACTATCTTGTAATCATGCTTTGTTTGTCTTTAACCTCGTCTTAATTTCAATCAAAGGTATTTTACAAACAATAAGTGTAGGGGAATTTATCCGGCTTTTGAGCTAAATTCAAACATATTTAATAAATTGTTTAGATTAATTCCGCAGACAGATTTAATTCATATGATTTGAAGTTAATCACATTTTATATGCAGTCCCAATTAATACAAGTAATAACCTTATGGAATCAAGTTGCAGGAAACTTTATCATAAAAACCAAAATTTCATTTTCACAGACAGTGGAGTCCGGGCCCCCCCCCCCCCCCCCCCCCCCCGTCCCCCACGATTAAACATGCCGACGCCGTCACCATGACACCTGTGACGGGGTCACACCAACCTCGACGGCGTCAAACTCCCAGGTCCAGAAAACTTAAAGTTTTTAATTATTTTGAAATAAAAATGCGCAACATTTAATATATGTCTTCTTCTGCTATAAACCTGCAAAACCTAACGAGTTTAACAATTCTTTCATCCTATCTATCGAGTCGAACCCTAAATTCATATTGTATATTGGTAAATCACATATTTTATGCTTGGTATAGTTGTCTTTGTCTTTGATTACAGGTTATATTTGATGAGAAGAAGCTTGGAAGTTCTTTGGAAGTTTCATTAGATGATTATCGGAGGACGATTTAACCAGTTATCACATGTTTCTTCTCCATTATTGAGTAAACCAGGGGAGTACTAGTTTCTTTTCCTTGTTTTCTTTTACCTTTATTCGCTTTTACGGATACTTCTAGACAACATTGGGGACAATGTTCAACTTAAGTGTAGGGGGAAATAAGCCTTAGAAACTATTCTTTTATTTGCCATTTGCTTTGTCCCTGAAAAGATGGGTAATATATCAAAACATAGCATAAAAAGGTGATTTTTACCAAAATTTTATATTTTTTACGACGCATACCAACGAAAACCGAGTATTACTAGCGTCCCATGGATAGGAATTTATATGACTAGAACAAAAATCCTCAAAATTCCACCCCCACAATGTGAGGTTCGCCCTTAGATATTATACCTTTAGCTTGTTCGAGTTAAGGAGTGAGCAA
>BQNB010109475.1:0-19424 GCA_026074375.1 Tanacetum coccineum
CTTTTGTCATATCTTAAGTTTATAAATCTAGTTTACATTTTTAGGGATTAAATTTGGTTTACTTGCTTAATAGTCGCGTCTTATTTGTTTTCCGTTTTTTGATTAATTGTCCATTTATTTAGTAGTCATAGCTTTCCAAATCAAATATCTTTGCTACATTCAAATCAGGATCCGAACCTAAACGTGGTTTCAATTTCACTAGTCATTGGGGATAACGACCCGGGTGATCATATTTACCCGGTTAAACATACGTATATTATATATATTATATATTATTTTTGTAAGTCTTAACTTTTTACCTTGGTTAAAGGTGAATAGTTGGAATTTACCTAAGTAGTATTTTTATTATATATTTTATAGGTACGTAAAACTGCATAACAGTTATTCAGTGACATTAATTAAACAAGATCTTCACTTAAGGTATTCAATTAAACATGGTGCTCTTTTTACTAGTAATCCATTATCAACGTGTTTGGTTAATTGGAATTATATATGTAGGAATCAAACGACACAACACCCGTATGGTTATACTGCTGCTAAAGCTACAGAGAGAACTACTCTCGAAATTATCATACGACCCAAATACGCAAAATTCGCTACTCGAATCGGTTGCACTTGAATATAGTTTTTTATGTCGCGCCAAGTTACCGTAATATAGTTGATGCTGTAAGTTTGCACTTATTACTGTACACTTACATTTGTCCACTATTTTTGTTCCTTTAACTACTGTTACTTTGAAAGATTGCCTTTAAAGTTTATGACATTCACCATTTATCTGAAACAAGTTTTCATTATATCAATTTGATATAACTTCTGTTGTAGTAAATTGTCATTCCTTTACTTTTGCATCAGATCTGAAATGAACCAGCATTTGTTTTCATGTTGGGTAACGCTTGGTTTAAAAATGCGTTTTGCGATCCAATGCGCTAAAGGTCCCAAACTCCATTGCGTGATGCATGATGCGAATGCGAGCGCAATTTGGACGCGATGCGTTTAGTATTAAAAAAATTACGAAAAATATTTATGCATAGTATATTCCACCAAGTATTAAGTAAATGCAATAAACTTACAAAACAAGCTACTAACATGTTGGATTTAGGCAAATAATCTATTTTTATAACAAATAAATTGAAATCAAAGCTTGATATAAAACACTTAGCAAAACACAACATACTATATTTTTGTTATTGTGTTTGTTTTTTACGTCTTTTAATAAATTGTATCTTTAAACGGCCATTAAAACATGTAGGTATCTTTTATATGGTTTAATTTGACTAAAATGACCTAAATTCTAGATTGCGACAATTGCGACCATTGCTAGCATTACACAAATTCGGTAAATTGCATTATAATGCGAACACAATATGGGATGGCCTTGCATTAGGCACCATGATGCGAAATTTTAAATGCAATGCAATGATGCGTGCAATTTGCGCAATGATGCACACATTTTTAAATCAAGGGTAACGCATTAGCATTAAATTTTTATGTCTTTTCTCTTACTTTCTATATACGCTTTTGCTGCGTCTTAACATTTGTTTTGTGTCTTATGCAGATGTTTAATGATAAGAGACACCTTTGAGAATAAGTGGACATACTTTGACCGAAGACATTTCAAAGACACGCCCTGTTACATAACTTAATTTTGAAGTGATTATATTATTATTGTTCATTTAAGTGGCTATGTTCTGCTTTAGCCATTGATAGGTTATTGCATGATGATGTTTTAAGATCTAGAGTTGAATAGAAATTGCATCTTTTATCTAGAGGTGTTATAGGATGATACTATAGGTGATGCTTCCGTAAAATTAGATATTTGGTTTTGTAAAACTTCAGTTTATTAGCATTATACTTATATTTTGGTTTGGTGAAAGTTCAGTTTATTTGATTGCTTCAATACCATATTCGATTCCTCTAAAAAAATACACGTCTTGACATATTATCCCGCTTTAATACTTTCGTACACAAAAAGCCAAAGTCATGTTATAAGAACCCAAGCAAGCCTCATAAATAAGGATTCAAAGGAATAACTTATTTACGTCAATTTTAAGGTTATTAAAGAGAATATGCATGTGGATATTTTATATATATAAAGGCTATATATATACTGATGTACTTATTTTGATTCACACGAACTCGTTTTTTAAACGAGGCACCACTCATGCTATTCTTAAAACATGACAAGACTCGGGTTATGGTTGAAACATAACAAGGTAAATAAATAAGTCCTAATAAATGTAAATAAATTTAAACTAAGATACATAAATAAATAAATAAATAAAAAGATACAAATAAATATAAATAAAGTAAAAATTAGTTACATAATTCATTTTATGGTTTCCTATGGACTTAAAACGATGTAAATGGCCCCGCATATTCAATACGTGATCTAACTTAATACAGAAATTTAACGCCCGTTTGACAAATGGCAATCATATCAACAAAAAAACTAAAATCAAAACTGGTAGATCAATTTTCATATAACATATACAAGAAAAACTTTGAATTTGTGCGTAGTAACAACATGGCGTTTTAACTAACAGGGTTTCTATTACATTGATGAAACCGATTCATGTTTTTAAAACTTATTTTGAAAGAGTCGTATGCATTTAAGCTTCCTTTAACTCAGCTTAAAATTTAAATTATTTTATACATACTTACCTAAACATCATGCGCCACGTTTCAATGACATGCATCAGCATACCTACACCTCCCCAACTTACATAAACCATACGCAATCAACAATTAGATACAACATGTGTGCAACGCACGGGTCTGCATACCTCGTTAGTTAAACATTACACATCTTGTCACAATAAATAAAACGTCATTAAGAGGCCTCATTATAACAAATTGTTATAAATAAACACCCTTAATTTTTTTTGGTTTTGATAGAGCCTCCTTTTAATTGTCATTCATGGCCTTCAAATTCATTAGCTGGCCCTAGGTATTACCTAGGGTCCGTTTGGTTGGAGGGTTTGACTTGGGGTTTGGGCTAAAAAGTAGAAATCAGACGTTTGGTTATGTTGATGGGATTTGAATTTACATTTTTATCCCAAATCGTGAGGGTTTTACAAAAGACAGATGGTATCATGGTTTACTGACAAAGGTGGGCTCCTTCTTTGTCTTATCTCTTTTTTTTCTTTTCTTCTTATATGAATTATAAAACAATAAAATTGTACTTCTCATTTACTAATATTTATTTATTTTACTTTTTTATTATATAAATAAATTTTAATTTATATTTTATTATGTAATCTATTTTTAAATATTATTTTCTCTCTCCTAATAAAATTCAAATTCAAATCATAAACCAAATCTAAATCTTAATCCTAAACTCATCTATAAATCAAATGGACCCTTATATTAAATGGGTAGGAGAGTTATGAATAGTACCACCTTAAAATTAATTGGAGTCGAACTTTATTCAAAGTTGAGCCTATATTTTTAAATGGGAATAGATGAAATTAAAATATAAATATCCGTGAAGAAATTTAAAAACTAAAATTTACCAAAAGAGTGTTAATTTCATAAAAAAATGTGAATGACATTTTCTAACTTTGAGCTTTATACGGTTTATTTTATGGAAAAAAAAAGAATTTTGATGCCAAAAAAAATCTTTAATACATAAAATTTTTAAGTTGTTATTTATTGACGCACAATAAGATTTTAACACATATACTTAAAAAGAAGTTGGATGCAAAATGAATTTTTGTTAACAAAAAGGTGATTTATAAAATTTTAATATACAAACGATTTTTTCATTAGTTTTTTTTGTTTGCATCAAAAGTATACATTTTCAGAAAAACATACTTCACAACTTTTTTTATCTATCAACGTCCTCTATCTTGTAGAAAATTTTTAAAATTGTTCATTAACCTGTTATCTTTTCAAATCTTTATACATTTTTCACGAATATTCTCATATGTTTTGCAAATTATGAAAAAAGACTTTATCTTTATCCAACTTAAGCTCCAAAATTTCATGTTTCTTCATTATAAAAGTTCTTGATGATTAAGGAAAAACGTGATTACAACATAGATGAGAAAAACAGAGATTTTACAACATAACCAAATAAATTAAAGTTATATAACAAGTATTGGTTACTTTTTATGATCTTTATTAAGAATTTAATGCACACCTTTTCTTTAGTTAATTTAAAGATATCTTTATGCCAAAGGCTGGAACACTCAGGAGGATATCTCAACTCTATCTGAGTTTACGCAATGTATATCTCAGTTTAAGCAATGTATATCTCACTTAAAAACGTATCTCTCCTCCCCCACTCCCAACACACATACACATAACCAGATAAGTCAAACAGGAAAATAAACTTTATCTAACTTAAGCTGTAAAATTTCATGTTTCTTCAATATATAAGTTCTTAGTGATTGGTATGTGCTTATTTACACATACCTTTTACCTAATTAAACGAGCCCAAATAACCAAAAAACGTGTGAAAAAATACAATGTATATGCTTGTTTTTGTGTTTGTATATGTGCAGGTAACGGATATCAAGAAAAGGACAAAATAAAGACAAAACTGGACAAAACCGGGCACGAGAATGGAAAGAGTACAAGAAATCGAAGCCGAAGGCAAATTTATCTCAAATCCAATCCCGTTAAACCTTTAACCTAAAAGAAACCCTAAAACAATTGCACCGATAGTCCTTATAGTATTACACCGTTAGTCCTAAACCTAACAACCCCTTTATAACCTTAACTTCTGTTAACTCTTTTTCTTATAAAACCATTACCCGGCCCAACAACTAGAAAACAAAGCCCAAATCTCTTTTTATCCGTACCCTGGTCAAACTTGTAAAGAGAGGGTCAACGCCCCCAAATCAAAAATACTGTACCTCACCCTCCGTTCCCTCCTTTTTCACCATAGCCACGCAGGGTTAATCCAAGCCAATTACACGCCCTAATATGCTTCTGGAAGCAAATCCCTGACACCTCTGACACCCTACTAATCCACGTTGGCAATCCTAACACATTTGATTGGAGGATGGGACGTGTAAGGCTTTCAACGATCAAGATCATTTGCTAGGAGGGAAACAAAGATTGAAGGGCCAAGATTAGAAGTAGGGGAGCGTCCTAGAGCCTAAAAGCTTCATTTCACTCCTATATCATTAAAGATGACTCCATCGCACACCAGATTGAGGCAATCTGTGTTAGCAATGAGCTAATTTAGTTAATTTTAGCTTATTTGCTATTCGTTTAATCTTAATGTTTTTTCAATTTAATGTACTTTATCTTAAAAGCTCTTAATACTCAGTTTGAATAATTAATAAAATTTTAGTTTTCATTTAGTTAAAGTTTAAATCATGTTTTTACTTATTGCTCTTTCGTTTCAATTAAGATCTTTAATACTCAAATAAGTTCTCAATAAGCTCTTAAATACTAATAAGCTAGAATATACTCAGTAAAGCCTTAAAAGCTTAACTGAGCTTTGACTTTCATTTCAAAAGCTCTCCCCTAAATTACCGCAGCTTATTAGAAGGGAAGCCAAATTTGGAAGGGCTTCCATGACCTCACCAGCTTATCATAGATAAGCTGAAGCTTTATAGATCAGCTCTTAGAGCATATTATAAGCCTTGTTTGTGCAAAGGTAATTGTAAGTTCTTATTTTCCATTTTAAAGCTTAATTTTGCATTTTAGCTTACTTCAGCTTATTGTCAGCTTGTTATTAGTTAGAATAGCTTACTACTGCTTATTATTGTTGTTTGACGCTTATTGTGCTCAGTTGTTAGTTTAAATTTCATTTTATAAGTTTCTGATATAAAATAGTTGAAAATCCAAAAAATATTAGCATAAACTAGTGGCTTATTGTTACAGCTTGTTTGAATATTGAAATTTGCTAAATAGGTCTTTTATAAGCTTGTCACTATCTGGTATAGCTTATCTAAGCTTTAATTCTCAGTTTTATAAGCTAAAAATGATTTTAAGATATCTAAAGGAGTGTTTGGCACAAGACAACACTAACTTGAGTTAGTGCTGTCAAGAGCCTTTTGGTTCTTCAGATCAAGTTTAAACTTTAAATTTAAAGTTATAAGACAAGGATTTAAGGTTTTTGTTTGGCTCAGATTCATAGCATTTTGAGCTTAGATCTGTTCTAAGTTGCTATTGTTGGTGATTTTCTCTTGTTTTGGTGTTTAATTGATGTAGCAACCAAGTCCTTAAGGTCTGCATAATTGGATTTGTGTTTTGGCTAAAATTTTGGTCAACTGCATCAGTTAGCAATTCAGCCTTCTAGCCTTTTTTTAATCTAAAATTTAAGGTAGTATAAGTTAGATTTAGGATTTAAAACTTGGTGCACAATTAGTTCATAGGTCATATTTGATAAGTTAGGGCTTATTTTAGGTTTAAAAGCTTATTTTCATATATGTTTTTAGGGCTGCAAATCAGCCTTTAAAGTTTTGATTGAAATTTGAAAAACCAAAAATAGTGTAAACTGCCTGAACTAGCTTTTTCTTTTAGCCTTTTCTTTGCTTATTTGATTTTCAAAATACTTTTTAATTGCTGATTTAGTTAATTTGAAGTATAAGCTTTTAAGTTTTAAAAGTCACTAAGTCATAAGGATCTGTTTAAGGGCTTAAAAATTAGCTCAAAAGTACCCTCTTGGTCTACTTGTTAACTAGTTTTTAGCAAAGAGCTTATCTGCTAGTTTGTGCTTATGGCTTATTAGGTTGGCTTAATTTGGACTTGTCTTTGCTTATTAAGTTGGTTTCAAGAATTTAAAAACTCATTTGGCTAGCAGCTTTAGCTTATTAAAGCTTTTAGCTAAAACAGTTTAGCTTTTAAGCTTTACAAGTTTAAAAGATAAACTGTGGCTTTTAAAGGCTTATTACAAGCTTAATTTTAAGTTTTGAAATTTTTGCTTTTATAAAAGTTTGTTTTTAAGCTTATTGAAAGATTTTGCAAAAAGAAATTTCGAAAAATAAAAACATATAAGGGTATAGGGAAGCCAAGGGTGAGCAAGACTCGAACCCCTGACCTCAACCTTAACCCTTATACGTTTTTAACACTCACCCACTTAACCAACTGCGCCCTTGGGACTTTTCCAATAGCATTTCATTACAAAATATATTTAAGGTCATCTTTAGTGTTTTGCTTATTCGGGCTAAATTGCTTATTTCCTGCTTATTCATTAAGCATACTTTCCTGTTTTTATTTTTACTAGATTCTAATCAGTCTAAACGACTTTCCATAATTTTTCTAAAATTTTTAGGATTAGTTTACTATTTTTAATTAATTTTCTAGATTAAAATCGTTTTTAATTCATAATAAATAAAATAAAAATCAAAAAAATATAATTCTTTTTCTGAAAATTATTTTTAGTCATTTAGGATTTATAAAAATTAAATTTGAGTTTGTAGGATTAAAATTTGAAGTACTTGCTTAAATGTCGCGTTTTAGAATTCCCGTTAACGTTTTTTACTTTAGTCGTTTGTTGCCTTATTTGATTTCGTGCTCTTACTTGTTTTCTTTTGCGTTTTTAGAATTAGTAATCACAATCAAAAAAATATTGAATATTCAAGCATCAAACAAAATACCTTCGTGGATTTCAAATTCACCTCTTGTCGGGATACGACATCCGGGAGATATAATATTGTTTGTCCTTAAGCAATTTTCTTATCAAACGGGATACTTACTATACTATAATTAGTTTGAGATATTTAGGATATATATTTAATTATATATATACTATTTGGATCGAACCAGTGATTAATGTAAAACGCGATTAAACCGTAGTTGAGGAAAAATGGGATTTTACAACATAAACAAATAAGTTTAAAGTCATATAAACGGTATTGGTTACTTTTTATAATCTTTATCAAAAAATTTAAAGCACGCCTTTTATTTAATTAACTTAAAGATATCTTTGGTAAAGGGTTGAAACACTCACGGGGATATCTCAAGGATATCTCAGTTTAGGCAGTGTATATCTCAGTTTAGGCAGTGTATATCTTACATAAAGACGTGTCCCTCCTCCCCCACCCCCAAAACACATACACATAACCAGATAAGTCAAATAGAAAAAAACTTTATCTGATTACTAATTCAAAGACATGTTTTCGAATATAGTTGAAGTTATTCCTACATCTAAAGGACTCGTTTAACTTTTCAAAAGATCAGTTCTAAATGGGGAGAATTGGTTGAATTAGAAGATGGGTATGATGACCTCTTTGCAAGGAAACGTATTTGTATTAAGACCATCCAAACGGAGAACATCTTGGAAAGTTTTAAGCTTATTGTAAAAGGGAAGGTTTTTTGGGCTCGTGCCAAGAAACTTTTTGTTTGGTCCCCATCCTTCAAAGATGTTCCTGAGAAAGAATTGTTCTCGGACGACGAGTCCGCTAAGATCAATGAACAGGCAAATAACCTGAACAACGACGAGGTGGAGAATGCTAGTGAAGTGGTTTCGGACACATACTTTGACGATAACGGTGAAGTTCAGGGTTTTGAGCATCAACATGGTGAGCCTAATGATAAGGAGGTATCGTTTGATCCTTTCAATATATACGACTTACTTGACAAACGCACTAAAGAAGTAAGAACCACGGATACGTCAACCAGCATCCCTTATCCTCCGGGTTTCACACCTGCCAATGATATCCCAGCATGTAATAATCAAGATATTCCTGAAGCAGAATCTGTTCGACCTCCTAGTAGGTCGGCAAGGAGTAATTCGAGAGTATTGGAAGAGGCGGAAAACTTCGTGGACAGAGTCTCTTCTGAAAGTTTTAGTAATGGGGTTAAGATCAAGGAAGGCGGTTCCATATTGGATATTTTAGAAGAAATGATTACGGTGGGTCAAACAATGGGCTTTTCTATGGAAGGTTGTACTAAAGACATGGAGAAGATTATTGGAACTCAAGGAGAACAATTAGTTTTCCGATGAATTGTCTTTCTTTAAATATCCAAGGCCTAGGATCCAAGGCTAAGAAAGATTGGATCAAGGAGTTGATTTCTAAACATAAAGTAAGTTTTTTGTCTATTCAAGAAACTAAGATGGAGAGTGTTTCGGCTATGGAGGTTAAATTTCTATGGGGAACTATTTTTTCGACCACATTATAGTGAGGCTAGTGGCAATTCAGGTGGTATTCTTTGGCTTGGGATACTAATTTCTTCAGAAGGATCTATCATTACTAATTGAGAATTTTATAGCACAATCTTTGTATGGGACTATGGATACCGATACAATCAGAAGTTATTAATTATTTCGGTCTATGCCCCCCAATCTGTTTCATCTAAATGTATGTTGTGGAGTTATCTCGAAATCTTTATCCACTAGTATGGATAGAAAAGTTTATATATGGGGGACTTCAACGAAGTTAGATGTATTGAGGAACGGTGGGGATCGGTTTTTAACAGTCATGGAGCTAACGCGTTTAATTCCTTTATTTCTAATTCGGGTTTAAACGATATCCAGCTGGAAGGATTCTCTTTCACATGGGCTCATCCTTCGGCTACCAAGATGAGTAAATTAGATAGGTTTCTTATGTCTAATGGTTTACTTTCAGCTTTTCCTCTCATTTCGGCTATCTGTCTGGATCGTCACCTCTCAGACCACAGGCCTATTTTACTCAAGGAAGTCTTTTCTGATTTTGGCCCTACTCTATTTCGTTTTTATCACTCTTGGCTTGAGCTTCCTGGATAGATTCGAATGTTTTACTTGGTCTCAAAATCTTAGAATTCTTTTACTCTTGATGATTCCAATGGTATGATTCGGTTTAAAAAAAAGCTTCAAATGTTGAAGAAGGAGATTCGAGCAGGACTTTGGATTTCAAAAGGCATCAGGTAGGTCTTTCTAAAGATCTTAAATCTAAATTGTGTGACATTGATAAAGTGTTGGATCAAGGAGGAGTCACCGACGACATTCTTTTGTCTCGTTTGGAAGTCTTGAAACAATTACACGATGTTCAATCTTCTAACAACCGTGATATCATGCAAAAGGCGAAAATTCGCTGGGCAATCGAGGGGGACGAGAACTCCAAATACTTTCATGCTATCATTAACAAAAAATGCGCCAATCTTTCAGTTAAAGGTATTATGGTAGATGGTGATTGGATTGTCGAACCTGATCTTGTTAAAACAAAAGTTTAGAAGGCACTTTACAGACTAGATTCCAAGGGACCCGGGTTCTAGACGGAGGTAGTCTTACTTTCCTTTTCCTATTCAGTCTTCAATAATGATCAGATCTTAGAATTGGAATCTCCGATCTCAAATGAAGATATTCGCACAGCCGTGTGGGGTTGTGGAGTTGATAAATTCCCCTAGCCCCCCCCCCCCCCCCCCCAAGGTGGGTTTTACTTTCGAATTTTTTCGTAAGTATTGGACCGTTGTTGGGCCTGACTTTTGCATAGCTGTGAAATGGTTTTTTGATCATGGAGATTTTGCTATTGGATGCAACTCTTCGTTTGTGGCCCTCATCCCTAAAGTTCTTGATCCGAAAGTTGTTAGTGACTACCGTCCCATCAGTTTAATTGGAAGCCTTTACAAAGGTCGTTTACGTAGATCTAGTTCTTCGGCTTTCCTTGGTTTATTTTGGGGATTCATCTCAGTAAAAAAATATTAAATTGTGGCTCAACGCATTCCTTCCTAATAGACAGATTCTCGATGGTCCTTTTATTATCAATGAAATCTTAGCTCGGTGCAAACTTAAAAAGCAACAAGCCATGATTTTTAAAGTCGTTTCGCCAAGGCTTATGATTTACGGTTTTAGGAAATTTTTTGGGTTATCTTGATGATGTTCTCATCTCTTTTGGATTCGGTCCTAAATGGCGTTCATGGATTCGTGGAAGTCTGTCTTCAGGGAAGGCCTCTATTTTAGTTAACGGGAGTCCGACTACTGAATTTCATTTATACCGAGGCTTGAAACAGGGGGACCCCTTAGCTCCCTTTTTGTTTTTACTCATTATGGAGTCTCTTCACTTATCATTTTCCCGGGCAGTTGAAGCGGGAATTTTCAAAGGATACAAGATTAACCCTTCTACTACGTTGTCTTATTTATTCTACGCCGACGACGCGGTATTTATTGGTGAGTGGTCTCATTCTAACTTAAAGGGTATCATGAATATTCTTCGATGCTTCTCCTTACTTTCTGGTATGTCAATAAATATTCAGAAGAGTCATCTTCTTGGTGTTGGTATCCCAGAAAATTGTATGGCTGAAGCTGCTAAGTCTATTGGTTGTTTGATAATGAAAGCTCCTTTTAAATGCTTAGGTATTTTAGTAGGAGATAATATGTCTTCTAAAAAGGCTTGGGACGAGACGATTAATAAGATGAAGAAGAGGTTGTCTAGGTGGAAACTTAATACCTTATCTATCGGGGGTCGTCTTACCCTTCTTAAATCGGTTCTTGGCTCCACTCCTATCTACAACATGTCGATTTTCAAGGTTCCCAAATCTGTTCTTAATTATATGGAGAGTCTGCGTAGGAATTTTTTTAATGGCTTTCAAGAGGGGGATAGAAAGATTGCTTGGGTCAAATGGTCTAAGGTGCTTGCTTCTAAGAAATTCAGAGGGTTGGGAGTTTCTAGTTTCTTCGCTCTCAATCGGGCTCTTCTTTTCAAGTGGGTATGGCGCTACCTTTCTCATGATAACTCCTTATGGTCCCGAATTATATCAGCTTTACATGGCTTGAATGGTCATGTTCTTTCTGCTGCTTTCAATTCGACATGGAGCTCCATCATAACAGAAGTTAACTCCCTTAAAGTCAAAGGTGTTGATCTCATTTCTCATTGTAAGATTCGTGTGGGAAAAGGTACATGTACAAGCTTTTGGAAAGATCTTTGGATTGGCGATAATCTTCTCAAGCTTTCTTTTCCTCGTTTGTTTGCTCTTGAAGAGAATAAAGACATATCGGTTGCTGATAAGATGAATACGTCTATCTCCTCTTCTTTTCGTCGTCATGTCCGAGGAGGTGTAGAGTCACACAAACCTTGCTCATTTAAGTTATTACTTGATACGGTTATTTTATCTAATATGGATGACAGATGGTTTTGGGACTTAAATGGCGATGGTGTTTTTCAAGTCAAGGATGTTCGATCTATGTTAGATGAGGCTTTTCTCCCTAAAATGGAAGTTCCTACTCGATGGATTAAAAGTATTCCGATTAAGGTAAACGTTTTTGCTTGGAAAGGTTATCTCGAACGTTTACTACTAGATCGAATTTGTCTCGTAGGAATGTCTCGCTTCCGTCTTTGGCTTGTCCTCTTTGTGATCATGTGCTTGAGGGATTCATACCTATATATTCTTCGGTTGCTTGTGCGAAGATATCAGGAGAGTTAATTTGTAGATGGTGGGAATTTGGGATGTCATCCTTATGAGTCGTACGAAGATTGGCTCTCTTGGTTCAAATATATCCGTTTAGGTTCTAAGACGAAAGAGGTGTTGGAAGGCGTGTTTTACGTTTCTTGGTGGAGCCTTTGGAACTTCAGGAACCAATTCCTTTTTGCGTCTTCTATTCCCCGAAAGGATGCTATTTTCGACAATATTGTTTTACGCTCTTTTTATTGGTGTGTAGCTAGATGTAATAGAACTTTGAATTGGGTTAGTTGGCTTCAACACCCTTTTTTGATTCCTTTGTAATTTTCTAGCTCCTTGCTAGTGGTTCTAATAAAGTCACCGTTCAAAAAAAAAAATCCTACATCTATAATGTCAAAATCATCTTTTGTGGTGTAAAACCCTATTTTTAATGAACAAATCAACTTACTTTGTTGGATCTTTCTTAGAAATGGTAAAACCTCATAGCTGTATTGTATTATTAGTTAATATATAGAGTCTAAATAACATGAAATCCTAATGGACCCAAACCCACAATCGGCCCCGGTCCATATTTATCGTCTAATACTCTCCCATAATCCGAGCAGCGAAATCGTAAACGCTCGGATTGGACTAAAAAAATAAACAAAAGCTAAACTAAGAAAAAAATATTATGGCAAAAAAGCATTGATCAGTTGATGAAGAAACCGACATCAAGCGAAAACAATTCTTCAAGCAGCAACAAAAGCAGATAAAAATAGTAGCAAAGGCAATTAACAAATTTGTTGATGAAGATACCTGACAACAAGCGGAGATTAATATTAAACATACAGAAACCGTAAGAGCAAAAGCAACAAAACAAAAGCAAAATGGTTGACTTTTTTTATGGCAGTCAGCTTTCGTTGGCGTGTGGCGGCGCGTCCGACTGCTAACAGAGTTGATTCAAGTTGGGTTTAGTGCATAATTCAAACACAAATGGAATGATGCTAACCACATTATTTAAACCACATTATTTCTCCCCCGAAGAAAGCGATGCTTTGGGACTCAATTGTTTCTCAATCGTTTTTATAGATTTCATCTAGAAATCCGAATTGTAAATTTAGTTGGATTGGGTGGTTACAAAATCCTTTAGAATCTGTAGTTTCTTTGTAACTCTTGGTTCTAGCTTTTGCTAGTTTTTATAAATTTTTGCCGTTAAAAAAACAAATTAAAACTTATGGCTAAAACAATAAGTAATTAGGGTTTTGGCCGAAAATTTGCATTTTTTTGATAAGGGATAGTGGGTGGCGAATAGGATTTGACGAGGTGGCTTAGAGGAGGTGGCTCAGCGTCACACCCTATTCGATACTATGTTAGAATTGGTAAAACCCCATAGTTGTATTGTATTATTAGTCAAACAATATATAAAGTACACATATCATGAAACACTAATGAACCAAGACCTACAATCAGACTTTGGCCATATCTATCGTCTTATATCTTTGACATATAAGTCAATCATATGTTTGATTTCACAAGAAGGTCTAAAAGGACATGTTAAAGCAAATAACAATGAGTTATTTACCAAAAAATCATTTGTTATATTCAATGTCATTGGCATTGCATCTGAACATATAGCACACACTAAATAAGTAGACATGGTGACATATGTCTAATACTTTTTTGCATCTAACCTAGTTATCTCAGTCATGCACATTGTGACGATTGACAAATCAAATTCTCTATATAAACTTCATAAAAGTCCGGAAAAGAGATACACGCTTAACATGAGTCTGAAAATATTATCTCGTTCTAAATCAGTGTTTTCCAATGTCGAAGGCTAATTCAAAGGGACAATGTTGATCATCAGATAACCTTGCTTGGAAGGAATTAGCTCAGTTTCTTAGATGACAAGAGATGACGTGATTGATGGAATGCTAAATCGATTTAGAAACGATTGTCTAATATAATGATTTTGGTTTGAATGTTTTATTCATTAGCATTAACTTAATTAAATATCTTGGTAACATTATTAGATACAGTTGAGTAGACTAAGGGGTTGTTCGGTTCAAGTAAGTTTGAGAAATTTCAAGAAATTTGAAATTAAAATGATTTGAACTTTGTTTATAGTATGTCAAATGAAGGTATATGAAATTCCATAATTGAAAAAACAAGAGGAATTAAAATGTGTCTAAAAAGTGAGATTTTAATTTCAGTGGAAACACAAGATTTGTAAAGGACGATATTTGACCTAAATACTTTTGTTTTAATGTTAAAACTCATTTCCCCTACTTCCATCGATCTTCTTTCATATCCTTTCCTTCCAGATACGTGACTACCGATTTCATAAGGATGTGCTTTAAAATACCGCAAATTTTGTCAACCAAACCCGTAAAAATATTTTGAATTCTCGAATTCTAATTCATTTGGGAATTGAGAATTCTCATAAATTGAAATTTTATGATTTCAAATTCACAAACCAAATGCCTCCTAAGAACTTACTACAACATATAACATATACTCCACAAGTTTTAAAATTGTTGTGCATATCTCCATTTTAGGATGTCAAAAAAACTGTCCATTTTCAATTTCAATCAAATGGAAGGGGTGTTCACACGGCAGTTTGATTCGGGTAGTCACAAAAATAAACGAATCTTTTATGGGACGAGTAATTCATTTCACTACCCGAAAAGTACCCATTTTAGTATGGGTAACCAGTAAACGTTCAATTAAGGGTATTGGAGTTAGGAAAAAAGCCACCGTCCAAACATGAAGTGAGTTTATACTAAATCTTAGTAAATCTAAAATGATTTAAGTAGTACTAAAGTTAACTTTGTAGTACACATATCATGAAACCCTAATGGACCAAAACCTACAATCAGAGTTGGGCCATCTTTATTGTCTAATATATTTGACATATAAGTCAATCATATGTTTGATTTCACAAGATTGTCAAAAAGGGACATGATGAAGCAAATAACAATGAGTTTTTTTTACCGAAAAATCATTAAATCATTTGTTATATTTAATTTCATTGACATTGCATCTGAACATATAACACACAATAAATATATAGACATGATGACATGTGTCTAATACTTTTTTGCGTCTAACCTAGTTATATCATTCATGTACATTGTGATGACTGACAAATCAAATCATCTATATAAACGTCATAAAATTCCAAAAAGGCGATACATGCCTAGCATGAGTTTGAAAATTTATACTGGTTCTACAGTGTGTTTGAAAGTCGAAGGCTAAGTCAAAGGGACAATGTTCATCATCAGAGAACCTTTCTTGGAAGGATTAGCTCAGTTTCTTAGCTGACAAGAGATGACGTGATCGACGGAATGCTAAATCGATTTAGAAACGATTGTCTAATATAATAATTTTGGTTTGAATGTTTCATTCATTATCATTAACTTAATTAAGTATCTTTGTAATATTATTGGATAGAACTAAGAAGACTAAGGGGTTGTTTGGTTCAAGTAAGTTTGAGAAATTTCAAAAAATTTGAAATAAAAATGCTTTGAATTTTGTGCATAGTATGTCAAATGAAGGTATATGAAATTTCATAATTGACAAAACAAAAAGAATTAAAATACTTCTAAAAAGTGAGAGATTTTAATTTTCGTGGAAACACAAGATGTGTAAAGGACGACATTTGACCTAAATACCATTATATGTTAAAACTCATTTCCCCCTACTTCCATCGATCTTTTCTCAGATCCTTTTCGTTCCATATACGTGACTACCGATTTCATAAGGATATGCTCTAAAATACCGTGAACTTTTGTCAACCAAACTCGTGAATATATCTTAAATTCAAAATTCTAATTCATTTGGGAACTAATATTTCTCATAAACTAAAATTTTAGGATTTCAAATTCACAAACCAAACACCTTTTAAGACTACTACAACATCCAACATATACTCGATGAGTTTAAAATTGTTGTGCATATCTCCATTTTAGGATGTCTAAAAAAATTGTCCATTTTCAATTTCAATCAATCAAATGGTAGGGTTATTCATAGGGCGGTTTGATTCGGGTAGTCATAAAAATAAACAAATTGTCTATGAGGCGAGTAATTCATTTTACTACCAGAAAAATATCCATTTTAATGCAGGTAACCACCTAACTTTCAATTGAGGATATTGGAGTCAGAGAGAAAAAAACCATGATCCAAACCTCAAATGACTTTATACTAAACCTTAGTAACACTAAAATGATTTAAGCAATACTAAAGTTACATTTGAAGTAACAGTTAAGCTGATTCCAAAAATGTGTGAATTGGCTGGAACTAGGGTTGTGCATAATATATCGTGGACCAGACCGAACCGGACCGATCAGACCGGAACGAACGTATTTCGTTCCAGTCGTCGGTTCATCCTTTTCCTCATATTCGGTCTTCGGTCCGGTTTCGTCTTACACAAAACCGGAAATTATGCTTTGTTGGATAGGACCGGACCGAAGACCGAACCGGACCGGACCGACCCGAGTATAGACCGATCATTTCGAATCTGTCCCCGGTCCGGTGTTTTGAAAAAAATTGGTTTTTGGTCCGGTCTGGTCTTGGTCGGTCTGTTGTGATTTTCGAACCGTGATCAGCCTTTGCGGGAACACCTTGACGTGGAAAAAACAATACATATAACACTGCTTGAATAACTAGTCAAGAGATTTATATAAATATACATAATCTGTTTGGTTCGGGTATCCGCGGTATTTAAAAATAAAAACCTAAACGATCCGTAGTAACTCGTTTTCGGTTTTCAATTTTTTTCGTTTTCGGATTAAGCATAGCGGTTCTGTTCTGTGATTTTACGGTTTATTTGAACGCCCCTATCAAACGGCTCTTAAAAGTAAGATGAAGTATAATTGGTTGAAAAGTGCAATGTTTTCAATGTTTCAAACTGTACGTTTTTTTATTTAAATACAATAATATTGGCATGGAACGAGAATTTTACACCGCAAGAAATGACTAAGAAATACATGTGATATTTAGATACGTTATCCTGATTATCTATAGATCTGAATGATCTTTTTGGTCGGGATTAATCATGCAAGTAGATTAGAAAACCTACATATCATTTTCGTAAATGATGACTTAGATTCAATTTTTCGTTTTCTTTTTATGGCAGGATACTATCACAGTCGAAGTAAAAATTTGCCAGTCACGTACTAAAAATTATTTTGCTTTATTTTTAATTTGTCGCATTATATAGAAGTATGCGATGGTGGAATCTTCAATGGGAGACCGAACCGGACCGACCAGACCGGAACGAACGTATTTCGTTCCGGTCGTCGGTTCATCCTTTTCTCATATTCGGTCTTCGGTCCGGTTTCGTCTTACACAAAACCGGAAATTATGCTTTGTTGGATAGGACCGGATCGAAGACCGAACCGGACCGGACCGACCCGAGTATAGACTGGTCATTTCGAATCTGTCCCCGGTCCGGTGTTTTGAAAAAAATTGGTTTTTGGTCCGGTCTGGTCTTGGTCGGTCTGTTGTGATTTTCGAACCGTGATCAGCCTTTGCGGGAACACCTTGACGTGGAAAAAACAATACATATAACACTGTTGAATAACTAGTCAAGAGATTTATATAAATATACATAATCTGTTTGGTTCGGGTATCCGCGGTATTTAAAAATAAAAACCTAAACGATCTGTAGTAACTCGTTTTCGGTTTTCAATTTTTTTTCGTTTTCGGATTAAGCATAGCGGTTCTCTTCTGTGATTTTACGGTTTATTTGAACGCCCCTATCAAATGGCTCTTAAAAGTAAGATGAAGTATAATTGGTTGAAAAGTGCAATGTTTTCAATGTTTCAAACCGTACGTTTTTTTTATTTAAATACAATAATATTGGCATGGAACGAGAATTTTACACCGCAAGAAATGACTAAGAAATACATGTGATATTTAGATACGTTATCCTGATTATCTATAGATCTGAATGATCTTTTTGGTCGGGATTAATCATGCAAGTAGATTAGAAAACCTACATATCATTTTCGTAAATGATAACTTCACGGGGTACCATAACGCCGTGGTGGCCGGCGTTAACGCCGTGGCCGGCGTTATGGTACCGGACTCCCTTTTTCGGCAACGGCGTTGGGTGCCAAGTTGCCACAACAACTTGGTAACTTGGCCCCCTTTTTTTTTAAAAAAAAAAATTCATTTTCACCCCATCAACGTTTAAAAACGGCTAGTTTTCAAATTTTGAATTTTTTTTTGTTTTTTTTTTCATTTTACCTTATAAATACTACCCAAACTCAACCATTTTACACACACTAAAACAAAAACACTCTCTACACACAAAAATGAATCAAAATAATGAAGATCGTCAACGTTCCGTTTTTGAAATCGATGCTAATGATGATTTTTATTTCCGTATGTTTTTTATTTCCGTATGTTTTTTAATTCGGTATGTTTTTTAAAAGTATTGTTGTAATGTGTAATATTGTTTAATGAAATATTTTAGTTTGTTTAAGGGGGTGTTATGAAAAAGCTGAAAAAGTGGTGTTATAACTTAAGTTATGGTTACCTGTGTTTTTTTGGATGTGAATGTGAATGTGAAAAAGCTGACGTGGCACCCCGTAACTTGGTGTTACCAAGTTATGGTACCTGGAGCTCTTAGATTCAATTTTTCTTTTTCTTTTTATGGCAGGATACTATCACAGTCGAAGTAAAAATTTGCCAGTCACGTACTAAAAATTATTTTGCTTTATTTTTAATTTGTCGCATTATATAGAAGTATGCGATTCAAATGATACATTCTTTGTTGCAAATAAATTAAATGTAAGCTTCAAAATATATCGATGTGGTTTGTTAAATTTCACATATACATATTTGTCATAAAAGTTGTGACATTTACATCTCCCATCAAATCATCAATAAAAATTAGGCAATATATATTCCTAATGATGAACAATGTAATTTTTTTTCGTTATATGTTAAATTAGTTCTAACATTAGATATATTTTCGTCTTTTTCCTTGTAACAATGATTAATTTTGCAGTTGACTTTTATTTTTATTTTATTTTTTTATTATTAGTTTTGTCATTAATATTATTTTAGTTTTTTATTTTTATTAAAATTTTAATTTTTGGTTAATATTTACTATTATCAGCCGTGTTACTTTTAGATATTTATATTTATATTTTTTAGTTTAT
>BQNB010109476.1:0-22744 GCA_026074375.1 Tanacetum coccineum
GTAATACACCCCAAATCTTTAGTACTGACTCTCCAAAGAGTGACCCCTAATGTATCTTGGCACCTCGTGCCTTATTGACCTGAGAATAACATGCTTAAAACGTCAACATAATGTTGGAGAATGCATAGGTTTATGTAATTTAAATTGTAGGACCGCAACAGATGCAAACATCATAAAAAGTAATTACGTTTTCCTAAGCTCATGACACAGAAGCTCGACATGTATGAATGCAATAAATTGCTAATAATGCCCATGAATAACGTTCGTTCGTTCCCGGTGATAGCTAGTCACCCGAACGGGGGATGTCAGTCCCAAGTAGATCTACTCATAACATTCACGCTTACAATCCAGTAATTGACAGTTCATGATAAAAGGGCTCAGTGGGGTTATCGCTACTTAGGCAAACACGAAATCATAGTATAAAATGTACACTTGCGTCCAATTTGTAAAACAAGCATGTTCTCACCCCAAAGATGTAAATCATTTAAGAAATTATAAAACATGGGGCTATGAACTCACCTTAGTAAATAGTCCTCTGAAATGATAATAGATATCTAAGTATGAATCACATCGTCAAATACCTAAGTAAATATGGCCAGTCTTAGTCTACAAATTTAGGCTAAAGACTCAATGTATAAACTACAATAAGTTGCTAGTTTACATATACTGTTATCACTTGTGTGGTGGTGTACATGTTTAATGTATTTCAAATTGTTGATGGCTCTTGGAAAGTGATTCGTGTGATAGTATATATATAAAATACTAGGCAAACCCAAACTCTTTACCCTTGACAAAGGGAAAAAGTCAAGACCTGTTATGATATTTGATAAATATATAACTCGTCCGATTCGTTAAGTGTTTATAAAAATCACTTTCATTTACAAAATACCCTTAAGTTCCTTGTAATTACAAAACAGCCCCTGGGTATAAGAAATATATACTATTTTACATTTCAAACCTTAGGTTCGCATGATTACACTTTTGTTCCCCTTCACTTTACACAATTTACACTTTAGGTCCTTATATGTTTAAAACAGCCCTAAGTTTCCAGAATTGACAGAAACAGTCCCTGGACTTGTTAAATTTATCAATTGACTGTTTTGACCCCTTAGTTTGTACAGTGACACATTTAGTCCTCCGACTTTGTAAAAAAATTGTATTTTCACTGCAATTAAATTCCAACAAGTGGCATTATGTTTATATAAGTCCAAATAAGTCATATAAGTTGCCCTAACTTATAAATAAGCTTTAACGAGCTCATTTTGGCTTAATGGGCTTTATTGGGCCCATTAAGGTCCATTAAGTGTTCTAAGGGTCCATTTTAGTTTTAAAAAGCACTAAGGCATTCGTTAAGCTTATTTAAGCTACATAATTCTGTTTGGCTTATTAATAAACTCGGGTGAGCTTATTTTGAGCTTATTGGGCTTGTCGACCCAATAACCTTAACCGAAGGTAAATAACATGGCCCATTAAGGTTTTTCTCATTGATTCTAGCTTATTTTCTCAACTAAATACGTTCATTTAGGTCTACTTAAGCTATTTTTATGATGTGACTTATTCAATAAGCCGTTAATTCGCGTGACTTTAGTTATATAAGTATCCGTATTATCTCACGACTAGTCCGATACCATAAGTGTTTATTTAATCACTTAATTATATAAAACACCCATAGGTTTTCATTATTGGCAAAAATAGTCCTTATAGTTTAAAATAGAATATTTACCTTTTACACCCATGAGTTTCCATATTGATACGTTTAGTCCCTCTATTTTACAAAAATTAACTTTTTGGTTCTTATGAGTTTCAAACAGTCCCTCAAGTTTAGGAATTTCAAAAGCAGTATTAGTAATATACTAGCAGTATTAACAGTATGCTAGCAGTACTAACTCTGCTAGCAGTACTAACTTCTGCTAACAGTGCTAACTTCTTAAGCCTAGCAGTATTAACTTGTGCTAGCAGTACTAACCCCTGCTAGCAGTACTAACCCCCGCTAGCAGTACTAACTCTGCTAGTAGTATTAATAATATACTAGCAGTATTAACAATATGCTAGCAGTACTAACCCTGCTAGCAGTACTAACTTCTGCTAGCATTACTAACTTCATTTCGACATATCCCAAACAGCCCTAGTTCGCATATGCTATAGTGTACACATCCTTTCTTAAGCAAGACGAGTTGTTAAGTATTATGATACGTGACATGAAAGTGTTTCCGTTTCCAAACAAGTTATCAAACCTCTCGGCGAAATATTTTACGGGTGCATGTCATAGTTAAACATTCATGCTTATACACAAGATCTTTGTTACGTGCCTTATGGGGCTTTTTTTGGGTTTCACGCACAATAAAGTCTAATATATGTTGGTACAAAAAAAGATATTGTTTAAGACGTGGGAAAACATGGGTTGTTGTCCAATGGCCTAGGGCACGAAACCCCATGTGAATTAGCTTGGTTAATACATAATACTGTGCCCTTAAATGAAACACCATTGAAAGCAAAACAATGAAACTTGAAATATGGAACGTTGGCTAAGACCACTTACAGGGTCCACCTAAGCCATTCTCTTCTTGAACCGTTGTTGTGTCCCGTTGGGTAGTTTCCCCCCCCAGTGGAATACTCCGACTTTAATACCCCAACCCTAAGGTTTTTTTAAACCTGAAATCTTTTCCTGTTGCTTTTGCAAACCCTTTAACATGTAAATAAACCTTAGCCTGAATGGATTTACTAAGTGTGAAGTCCGTTTTTGTTTTGTGTGGCAAATTAAGTGTCATTCCCCGCTGTGGTGACCCAAAATAACAATTTAAGAGCAAAACAAAGGATGTTTGTGGTTTTTGGCTAGGGTGGTTGTTAAATGTGTTGAGTGTGGGGAAAAAACACTCCCTTTAGTTGTTAAGAAATTCTCAATATTTATAGGAGGATTTAATGCCCAAACATGAAACTTGAATATGAACGTAGGCTAAGACACTTCCAAGGGTCCTAGCTTCTTGAACGTGTGTGTCGTATAGTCGTGCAGAAACTCGACTTGTATACCCCACGCCTTAGTTTAAACCAAATCTTTCTTGCTTTCAAACCCTTAAACATATAAACTTAGCTTGATGATTACTAGTGTGATGTCGTGTTTGTGTGGATAGTGTCTTGGCTGTGGTGACCCGAAACAAATAGAGCAAAGTAGAGAGTGTTTCGTGTATGTGTGGGTTGCAAGAGTGTAATATGGTGAGGTTGTGTGAGTATTTATAGGCAAATACTTGGTTACATGTTTCTAGTTACACAAACAAACCAAACCGATCCAAGCCCTAGTGGTTTTGAAGTTTTCTAGTTAACTACACCTTGTTTTGTTAAACAACTAAGTACCATCCTTAATTGTGATGTGTTTGTACAAGATTTGCTTAGCTAGAGAAATCTTATGGTTTGTGTGCTCATTTCTCTTTAACCGAGGCTAAGAAGGGATCCAAGGAAGGAAATGGTCATTACCCAATGGATAATTTGTCATTAGGAGACCATTAGGACATTTATTTATTAAACCATGGTTATACTAGTACTAGTAGAGATATTGGTAAGATTTTTAAGGATTTGTGTGTGGTTTTGATGGTTAGCCGTGGGTAGCCAAGAGAAAAGAGCAAGAAAAGTTGTCATCCAATGTGCATTAGGCTAACTAGGAACATTTAAGTACAAGCCTTAATTAATCCTAGGTTGTACATGTACTTTAGGAGATATTAGGAGATTTTCTAGTTGTTTTGGTCCTATAATTCGGCCCTAGTGAGTATTAACGCAAGGTTTGATTTAATTTTTGTATTTAAGGTTTCAAAGTGGGTAGTGGTTTGAGTCTAGGTAAGTCTAGGTATTTCCGGGGTATGTCCAAATGTATTTTATTATGAAACGTAGACCTTTTACGTGACCAATAAAAATAAAATACGCAAAGTACATAATTATCTTCTTAATAATAATTTGCTACTTGGTTGATGCAACCCTTAATTTATTTGACGACCGTTTACATTAATTGATTATTTCTAGTCTACGCAATTAAACTTAAAAGTAATTATTAAAAGTAAACGCGTATCGGACTAAAATAAATAGTGACGGATAATAAATGTCGTACAATGACATGAAAATGAGAAATGTTACAGTCTCCACCCGTTAAAAGAGCTTTGTCCTCAAAGCTTAAGACCTTGTAGTAGATGACGAAGCCCGGTTTGTGAAGAGATGTGGGTATTTCTTTTTGAACGAATCCTCACGTTCCCAGGTGAACTCAGGGCCCCGCCTAGAGTTCCAGCGAACCTTAACCAATGGTATCCGGCTTCGCTTCAATCGTTTGATCTCCCGTTCCATAATTTCAACGGGCTCTTCCACAAACTGGAGCTTATCGTCAACATGAATTCCTTCTAACGGCATGACTAATGGTTCGTCGGCGTAACATTTCTTCAGATTAGACACATGGAAAGTATGGTGAACTCTGCTCAACTCTTGAGGAAGTTCCAGCCTGTAGGCAACTTTCCCAACTTTTGCTAACACCCTGAAAGGTCCGACATATCTCGGATTCAGCTTGCCCCGCTTACCGAACCGTACGACCCCTTTCCAAGGCGAGACCTTAAGCATAACTCTGTCCCCAACCTCGAACTCCATCAGCTTTCGTTTCGATAGCGTAGCCTGTTTGGTCGATCCCCGTGCAGGCTAGCATCCTTGCTTGATCAGATGATCTTTTCCTGTTGTTTCTTTATTAATTCCGGGCCAGTCATGTTGGCTTCCTTTTACCCCAACCTCGGCCCAGCATACGGTGATCGCCATTTTCGAACCATACAGTGCCTCATACAGGGCGCCATTGATGCTAGCCGTGATAACTGGTGTTTGTATAAAACTTGCGCAATGGCAAATGCTTAAACCCAGCCTTGCCAAAATCGATCCACGCAAGCACGTAGCATGTCCCTCGAGAGTTTGAATGGTTTCTCCTCCACGCTCATTCGGCTGTCAGTTTCTGGATGAATCGCATGCCTCATACTAAATCTGTCCCAAACTTTTGAAATGATCTCCTTCAGAAATTTGAAAGAGAATCTCCATCCACGATCACAGATAATTGAGGCAGGTATCCCCTGTCTGCCACTATCATGTTCAGGTACAAGATAACCTTGCCAACTTGTCTATGGATCATTCTCCCTTAATTGGCAAAAGTGAGCAAATTTGTAAGTCGTCCACAATCACCCAGAGTGTTCGAAACCATGTGACGACGCTAGGAAGTTTGGTGATAAAATCCATCGTGATTATTATCCCACTTCCACACGGTATTTCTGGTTTTACTAGCAATCCCCGATGGGCCTTTGATGTATGCCTTGAACCTTCACATGTCAGCATATGCTAACATACTGGCGATGTCACCTTCATGTTTGGCCACCAATAAATTTCTTCACATCTTGGTACCTCCTTTTCAGAAACCGGGATGGATAAGATATTTCGACTTGTGGGATTCGTCATAAGTCACTAATCTTAAGTCTCTCATAGCAAGGTATCCACTCCCGCCGTATAAACAGAGTGTTCCATCGGCAACAAGCGTTCCACCACACAGCCTTTCCTTTGGTATATCCCCTTGTGATTATACTCCTACATCTTCATTCACAGAGATTCCCTCTGGTTCTGGGCTACGATCTGAGCTTCTAATATCATTTGGGAGATCCAACCAATTGGTCATAACTAAGGCTCAACCCGCAGTGGCATTCAAACCGTTTCCTTACGGCTCACGCATCCGGCCACTCGTTTGCTTTCCTTGGATGAATAACATAATATCACAATCGTAGTCAACTCATAATTCCAAGCCACTCGTTGTCTCATTTTAAGCTCCTTCTGATCGAAAATGTTGTTGTAGGCTTTTATGTCGGTGAACACGGTGCATCTGTTCCGTATAGATAGTGGTCTCCATAATCTTAGGGCAAATACAACCCCACCAAGCTCTAAATCATGAGTGGTGTAGTTCTTCTCGTGAATTTTAGTTGACGAGAAGCGTAGCAAATCACTTTCCTCCTCTCTGCAATTAACACAGCACCTAAACCCTTGAGTGACCATCACAGTTGACCACAAAGTCCTTCGCTCCCCTCAGGTAAGCCCAAAGATGGTGCCGCACAGCTTCTGCTTTAATTAACTAAAAAGCGTTCTCTTTCCTTTCTCCCCAGTCAAAAACTTGATTCCTTTCTGAGTAAGTTTTGTCATTGATTTCGCAATCTTCGAAAATCCCTCAATGAACCTTCGATAGTAATCAACAAGACCTAAAAATTGGCGGATCTCCGTGTGTCTTGGGAGAGTCCCTATCTTTGATAGACTCTAATCTTGCTGGATCTACATGTATGACTCTACTAATCAATGACCATGTTCGAGAAATGTAACCTTCAGAATCCAAAATTCACATTTTGAACACTTATGCATACAACTTCTCTTCTTAAGCCATTCCAATTGCTTTGAAGGTGTTTCTTATGCTCTCTTTGTCTTTTGATAAATAGTATGTCATCGATGAAGACAAGACAACTTATCCAAGTAAGGCTTTGCACACTCCGGTTCATGCGTCCATGAATACCGCAGGTGGCGTTTGTCAATTCCGAATGGCATAAACCTGGAACTCATAATGGCCATACGAGTTCGTAAAATGCCATCTTGGAATGTCTTGTTGCTGCTCGTACTCTAAGCTGTGATAATCTATCTCAGATCTATCTTCGAATAAATACTGGATCCTTGAATTGATCAAACAAATCGTCGATCCTCAGAAGTGGATAACGATTCTTTACTGTCAGTTTATTTTAACTCACGTAGTCCGATGCACATCCTGAACGACCCATCCTTCTTTGTACAAGTAAGATCGGCGGGGCTCCCCAAGGTAGGACTGGGCCTTATGAATCCCTTTGTCCATAAAGTTCTTGTAATTGTTCTGAAAGTCCTTCCTTTTTCGATGGAGCCAATCGATAAGGTGCTCGAGCTACGGGCGCGGCTCCTGGAATTAAGTCGATTTGGAATTCCACTGGTCGAGCTGAGGAAAGACCCTGGCAAAGTCCTCGGGAAATACATCAGGAAAATCCAGACGATTGTGGTACTCTTTTATCTGTTTTCCTTTCTGACTTTGTCCACCTCTTTCTTGGGGCGGATATCTTTGCTAAAAAGACCTGGCAATCCTTTGGGCCATGTAATCTTGAGCTTTTGAACATGAGAGAAATGTCAACACAGATTCCTCTCCCGTTGCTACTTTCGTTGCCACAAAAAGTTAAAGTTTCATTCCCGTAAGGAATTTGAACAATTTCTCATCGTACACGATCACAGCGTGACATCTTCCTTTAAACCAGACCATACCGATATGACATCAGAAACTTACCCAGTTCTTACGGGCATTAGATCTAGTGAACGATGGGTCTAAGATAATTTAAGTGCAACCTCGATTATAATTGTGTCTATCTCGACTATTTTTCATCACTTATTCGACATCAAAACAATTTTCTAATGAAGGTTGGGGCGATGTTTATCAAGGAACTAAATGCATGGATTTAAAACTTCTATCGCCACCCAAACTTGTCGAAGAAGAAGATGCATAGGTGGTAGATTAAAGGAGGAACGTACCCGTACACATTGGGCATCAGGTTTCCCGGTGCATTTTCCCCGTCTTTTCTGCATTCCCAACTGCATAAACCCAGCTTGTCATTCCCATTTCTAACATCTTAATTCTTTAGCTTAGGACAATCTCTCTTGAAATCTGTCCTGGTGCTACCACACTCAAAACAAAACCATTTCCTTGGGGGCATCCCCATTGCCGCTTCTGAGATTAGCAACATTTATGCTACCAAGTAACTCCTGCAAATCGCAAGCAAAGTGGCCATTATTGTTTGCACTGTGGCACCTTGTTGCAACTGGCCCCCATTGTGGTGGAGATGGCACTTGGTGCACTTGGGCAAAGATCCCCCATAAGGCTTCCTTTCGTCGCCGTCCCCAATGTTGTGAGACTTTGCGACATCTCCTCTTGAAGGTGCTGTTGGTGACCAAGGTTGTTTTCTAGGATGAATCATCACCTTTCCTCTTGTTGTCAGATTGACTTTCCTCCGCGTAGGTGCGGATTTTTGATCCGATCAAGTACACTGGGCCAACTCAATAGTGCTCATCCTACATCTTTGGTCCTGCAGACTTGACGTTCCCATAAATATGTCCAGAAAGATCCACAGATGTACTTGTCAACCTTCCTCGGTTTCACCATTGCCAAACAAAACTTGGTACAGATCCAGGGTTCACACTTTGGAAACGTTCAGATGTAAAGCTGGATACAACGTTTCCCTTGACCTTTATTTCCACTCTCGATCTCTAATTTCACTATTTTAAAACCCCCTGCGGACAATACTTGCCGTCATCTTTTTTTTGAGTACTTTCCAAGTCATTGGCATATGGCCTCTGGACCTAAGTTTCTTATCTAGTCTGACCATTCCATCCACAAGTCAAAACAGCACCTAACCGAGTGCAGGTGGGCAAACTTTACTTGTTTCTCAATAGCCCAAACCACTGATGAATGAAAACTGACTCTATCTTTTCAATCACCGATTAAAACCGACTACCCTTCAGTCCCCTTGAAGTTCAATGGTTTGACACTTCAAGAAGTTAGCGAAAAAATAAGGGCTCGCTAGTTATTGCACATTCCTTCGATTATCCCTGAACGGTGGCATTCCATCTACATTTTGGTGAGTTTTCGCAAAAAGAGCTTGGTCAATCATTGCTTGGATGGATTCTGGAGTCATGTTGTTTGGGTTGGTGTTGTTAACAGGGGTTTTGGATCCTCATTCTGTTCGCAGGTTGCCATCTTTTGTCAGATCACAAAAAAGACAAAACAGGAGGTTTACTATGAACAGAATATAATAATGTATAGATGAGATAATCAACACAAGAGAGGTATATAGTAACAAGTAACACATCCATTTCATTCATAACTTTGAAAATTTTACATGAAATAGTTGTCGGAGTACACATAATACAATACAAAAGATCTAAGGCTATGCTAGCGGGGAAAACCCCTAATACTTAACATGCCTGTACAATGACCTAGCAAGATACAATAACATAAATCACTAAATGTGGACTGTGGTATCCCCAAAAGCATCCTGGTGATCTGGAATCCTAGCCCTGGACCTAGCTGCTAGCTCTCCTCTGCTGCTCTCGCAGTGCTAACAACTCAGCCTGCATGTCGCTCATCTCTCGCCTCATATCTTCTGATGACTCGGAGAGTCTCTACTATCTGGTCCTGACGCTTCGTCAGTCTCTCGAGAGCGCTGTAACTATCAGCTTCTGCATGCTGAAATCGAGTCTCATGTACCCGAAGTTTTGCTTAAGGAGGACTCTGCAGCTGTAGCTGTGTCGGGTGTGCCTGAAGGTGGACACTCTTGCATACACATGATCACGATAGTCTGAAGCTCCTGAAGATCGCCTGACCTTAATTTTATATCGAGTGCAGGCCCAACCCTCGGAAGCATAGCCTCCTCCCTACCATTCAACTATCTCCTAGAGAGTCATCTATCCCCCAGAAGTAAAATCTACATACGCTGCGAGTCCATATCGACTTGCTGTGATATACGAGACCTACTATCCTGAGCATCCTCTAGTAAAGCATACAAGTCCTGTGTATCATGCTCATAGAGTTCAGCAAGCTCTGTGACCCTAGTATTGACCTCTCCCACGGTCATAGGTGCCATCTCTAGAACTGCCTCTGTCGGATCTACCCAAGTACCCCTAATCCCGTACCCGACATCTCTAATCCCCTGTCGCCTCTCTTCAGCATCTACCATGCTGACAAACCCATAATCTATCCCTTGACCTCTGGTAGGTCTAGCAGTAGAACTCTCTCCGATCTCATATCTGGAGCCTATAGTGGACAAATACAACCTCTTACGGGGAGGTTGCTTAGACTCGGGAATATCATCCATACGGTTAACAAGTGGTGGTATGTATAGAGATGGTGGGAGTGGTAGTAGTGAAGGTGATGGTAATGCGGCAGTAACTGCATCAATGAGAGCCTGAGTGGATGCTATCCTGAGTGTCTGGATTTGGGTTTGACACCCAGATGATGGTGGTAAGGGTGGTGAATGTGCATGTAGGGCCGTGCACCTAGCAAGGCGCTCCCCTGCAGAGGGTGGTGATAGTGAGATAGGTGGTGGTGGTGATGGAGTAGTCATGGTCAGAAGTCTCCCAACCTCTGCCTCTGGTGGAAGGGATATGGAAGTCTGGGGTCGGACGGTAATCCTAGCCCCAATAGTAATGTCAGTGGAGGGTGGTGGTATAACATGCTCTGTTCCCTCAGGTGGGAAAATAGGCTCATCAACAGGTATAACGGTAGTAGAGTCAGCCGGAGCTAAGTGCTCCTCCTCCTCCTCGTCCTCCTCATCCTCCTCGTCCTCATCCTCATCATTGGCATAATCCCTAGATGAATCGCCCTCATCATCATCTCCATCATCTCCACCGTCCATAGGATAGTCAACCAGACCATCCTCTGTCTCATCATCCTCGTACTCCTCTGGATCCTCCTCGGGATCCGACTCAGTAACATATCCGGGTGACTCAGCAGTAGGTGAATCAATAGGAGGTAATGGCTGCTCCTCAGCCGGAAACTCATGCTCATCCTCTAACGGTATATACTTAGGGTATATGGGCTCTGGCACGATCAGATCATGTCCTGTACGAACATAGCTTCACGGCTCTCCTCGTCCTAGGAACTGGTGGTGTCTGTGGAATCCTCTGGCCTGGTTGTAATCCTGATGGTGGGGATTAACTTTGGCTGTATCGGGAGTCTGTCGTATCCTAATACGATGACCTGTGGAATGCCTCCCTCAGATACCTCCTCATGATCGGCTCCCCAGAAGGCTCTGCCGGGCTTAGAGTCGGTGTAGACGAAAGTGTAGGTAACAGCAGATGTCGCATAAGACATGATTACTGCAAAAAGCAAAATAACTTATATAAGTATTACTTATAGGAAAGATCGATTTGATATGTCTGTAAGCTTTAATAATAAAGATCTTATAGTAATATACGTAATATCAGTTTAGAATACACGTATATCAATCATGTAAGCACTTAGTACCTTACTAATGTTAAAGCAATGCATGTCATGTAAGCATATATGTGCTAGATGTAAACAAGTAATGCATATATGTCCCTCGTAAATCCCATTTGTGAAAACAATTTTGAAAATGGTTATAGTCCAGACAAAACTTTTGACCTGGTTCTCTATAACCTTGGCTCTTGTACCAATCTGTAACACCCTCAAATCTGGGCACTCAGCGGAATGATGAATATCCGAGGGTGTTACATTTTTGGATCAATAGCACAAGATCTGAGAACGACTACATATGTGTCGTTTGAAAAAGATACATTGGATTAACAAAATATTTGTTTGTTACATAAGCCCATGGCTTCAAATTGTTCAACAATATAAATAAAGATTCCGGTTTATAACAATTGTCCCCCAAAATGTAATAAGACCCCAAATCTTAAGTGTTGACTCTTCAATTATTGACTTCCAATGTATCATCGCACCTCGTGCCTTATTGACCTAAAAAACATGCTTAAAACGTCAACATAAAGTTGGTGAATTCATAGGTTTTTATTGTAAATCAATGGTATGACCGCAAGAATTTCCAATGTGTAATGATTTAGCAAACACATGCAAACCATCATAAAAAAGTGATAAACGTTTTCCTAAGCTCATACACCAGAAGCTTGACATGTATGAATGCAAATTAAAGTGCCAGTAATATGCCCATGAATGAATTCTAAAACCCGAAACAATCCCAAATTCACATGCTATCAACGTACGTTCCCATGATAGCTAGTTCCACCACCGAACGGGGATTATCAATCCGAATCAGATCTAATCAATAACTTTCGCCGCTCACACAAGCAGTTCCCCAACTACAACTATGCAACTAACCTTTCGATGATAATGGGCTCAATGAGTTTATGTTCGCTACTTAGGCAAACACGTGATCGTTTGTATAAAAGTACACTTTGCTCTAATTTATAAAACAAAGCATGTTCTCACCCCAAAGATGTAAATCATTTAAATAACATTAAAATATGGGGCTATGAACTCACCTTAGCAGGTAGTTCTCTGAATGATAATAAATATCCCAGTAGGCAATGAATCACACCGTCAAGTACCTAAGTAAATACGGTCAAGTCTTAGTCTACACATTTAAGCTAACGACTCATTGTATAAACTAAATTCCATTTCAAGTTTATATATACTGTTATGACTTGTGTGGTGGTGCACATGATTATTGTATTTATAATTTCGATGGTTCTCGAGAAACGTGAAATCATTGTTAATAAATATACTCATTTATTACGTCGTTAATTAAACCCGTTTAATGTCCGAATATCTTAATATTCGACCGATTCGTTAAGTGTTTTATTTATTCACTTTTGTTCACAAATATACCCTTAAGTTTCTTATAAATACAAAACAGCCCCTGGGTTTATAAATATACTTTATTTACATTTTAAACCCCCAAGTTTCATTAATTACACTTTTAGTCCCTAAACTTTACAAGGTTACATTTTTAGGTCCTTATAAGTTTGAAACAGCCCCTAAGTTTCCAAAACTGACAGAAACAGTCCCTGGGCTTGTTAACTTTAGCAAGTTACAGTTTTGACCCTATAGTTTGTAAATTTACACTTTTAGTCCTCTGACTTTGTAAAAATTGCATTTTCATTCCAATTAAATCCCAACAAGTGGCATTATGTTTAATTATGTCAAGATAAACCATATAAGCTGCCATAGCTTATAAATAAGCTCATCGAGCTTATTTTTGGCTTAACGGGCCTTATTGGGCCCGTTAAGGTCCGTTTAGCATTTTAAAGGTCCGTTATGGTTTTAATAAGTCTAAAGGTCCTCAATAAGCTTAGTGGGGCCTATAAGAGCAGTACTAAGCTCGGGAGCTTATTGTAGCTTATTTCAAGCTTATTGGGCTTACGGGCCCAATAACTCAACCCGTATAGAACCTTAAGGGTCCTGTAGGTTTATCTAACTTATTTCTTGGGCTTATTTAGTGTTTTAGGGTCTGTTTTGTTTTAGCTTATTTAAATAAGCTAATAAGCATTAGTTAGTGGGCCGTTGGGCCCATTTAAGACCCGAAGAGGGTTTTAGGCCTTTCGGTTGGGTCCCTTTGGGTCCATTAAGTGTAATTAAGTCCATTGTATCAAATAAGCTGTCAATAAGCTCAGCGAGCTTATCTTGGCTTATTTTGAGCTTATTGGGCCCGAAAGCCCAATAGTTTACTCGACAAACACCCTTAAGGGTTTATAGGCTTTGCTAGCTCATTTCCAATTTATATTAAGCCCAAACAACTGTGTTTATTTTCACTTATCAAAATAAGCAACAAGCAACCTTATTTTGGGCCGAATTGGGCCTGTTAAGGCCCTATAGGGTTTTAAAGGTTTCGGAAGCTATATATCTTTGGGCCGAATAACATTTTCTAGTCCATCCTAGCTTTATTAAAGATGTACAAGTCATCAATAACTGTTTCGACTTATTGGAGTTATTTTCTTAGATTTGGCTCGTTTGTTGGCTAGTAAGCCCGATAAGACTTCGTTCATGTTATTAAACTCATGCCAAGGTATTCTAAGGCCCATATGAGTTCAATGGTCCTAGAGTATTAGTTGACGTATTTGGATGTGTAGAGTGCTAATCCAAATGTGTACACGATCGAAACAACCAACCCTTGGCTTCAAAGCCTTTGAAGTTTCCCAACCCTAGCTCGAATAACCCTTATGGATATTTGTTAGTTCAAAATGAAGTAAGTGAGTGTGTTTGTTTGCGGTTTGAGACCCGAAGCATAAGAGAGGAAAAGTTTAAGTGTTTGTGTTTTGTAAGAGTGTGAAATGGTGTAAGTGTTCAAGTATTTATAGTCAATTAGCTAGTTAGTTTCCTTAGTTCTAACCAAGCTAATGTCGAGCCCTAGATTAGTGGTTTAGGGGTTTTCTAGTTAGCCACACATGGTTTTATGCTAAACCATTCAAGTACCACTCTTAATGACCAATGTTTGTACAAGATTTAGTTAGCTAGCAAAATCTTATAGATTTGTATGCATACATGCATGTAATCGGCACCCAAGGGAGAAAGAAAGGAAATTTGGGTATTATCCAATGTGTATTAGGTTAAGTGGGAACATTAAGGACACATCTTTATTAGTTAGGAGATGTACAAGGTACTTATTTAGATCATTAGAGATTTTTAGGATTCTTACTAAGTATTATAATGTATGTGTCCGGCCATAGGAGGCATTTGACACAAAATTTTGACTTAATTTTGTGTTAAGGTTATAAAAGTGGGTATTGGTTCGAGTCTTGGTAAGTCTAGGTATTTCCGGGGTGCGTCCAAATGTATTTTATCGCGAAACGTAACCCTTTTACGTGACCAATAAAAATAAAGTACGCAAAGTACATAATTATCTTTCTAGTAATTATATATTACTTGGTGGATGTAAGCCTTAATTTATTTTGATAATCGTTTACATTCATTGATTATTTTTAGTCTACGCAATTTAGCTTAAAAGTAAATATTAAAAGTAAACGCGTATCGGACTAAAATAAATAGTGATCATTAATAGAGTCGTACAATGACATGGAAATGAGAAATGTTACAGTAAATGCATAAAAAGGGTAAAACGGGGTGCTTTTCAAAACTAGTAATTTTTAAATCCCCTTAGATGAACACTTAGCTACTTTTCGAAGTAATAAGTCTAAGGTGGTTGAAATTTCTGGTTTTCTAAGTGTGTATTTATGACATTGCGTGAGGACACGACAATAGCTTAGTATGAGCGATTTTGGTATGTGCTTAAATACACATACATTTTACCTAATAAAACAAGCTAAAAAGACCAATAATAACCAATAAATACAAGAAAAATTCATTGTATTCGTTTATATTGTGAATTGTGTCTTGCAGGTAACGAATATTGCACAAAAGGACAAAAACGAAGCAAAACGGACAAAACCGAGCACGGGAATGGAATGAGCATGAAAAATCGAAGCCGAAGACGTATTTATATTTAATGGGCTAACCCGTACCCATTTTAATGGCAGTCAGCCCATTAAGGCTAATACCTTATTAAATTTAAGCCTTGTCCTTTAAGCCTTTTATAAGTAATCCATTAACCCTAATAACTCATGTCCAAGCCCAAAAAACCAAAGACCAAGCCCAATTCCACCAAAACCCGGTCCAAGTCCAAATCTATAACAAAAATGGGTCAACACAGTCAAAAAGAGGAATATTACTGTACATCTCTCTTGTTTTTCCCTCTCTTTTCACATACTATAAACGAACACAGGTAAAATCGACTCCCGTCCCCTCACCCACGTGGCTTATGCTTCTAGAAGATCGACAGTATACGCCTGACACAATTACTAAATCCACTATGTCAATACCAGGGACCCGGAGCATTCTATTTGTTGGGAAAACGGGCTTACATGATCCAAGGGCCAAGATTGGTTATTAGAAGTGGATTTGATCTAAGGTTTGAAATAGGCTTAGGGACACTCCTGAGGGTGCTGGATCCTTCCACTCTTCCACTATAAGAGAAAGACATAGCACACAGGGAAAATCATCTATTTTTGGAGTAATATAGATTAGCTTATAGACTTATTTATCTAGCTTATTGGTCATTTTATTTTTATGTAATTTACTTTTCAAAAGCTTGTAATCATTGTCAGTTTTAATAAAATTCAAGATTCATTTATATTAAGCTTTAAAATTCTGTTTACCTTTGAGTAATTATAGTTTAAATGTGTTTTGCTATAAGCTAAAAAGCTTAATAAGCTCTTTTATACCTAATAATCTAGTCCTAATTCAGTTTAGCCTTCTTAAAGCTAAACTGAATAAGCTGTTTACTTAAAATCACTCAAAAAAATCTTAACAAGCTATCTTTGGAAGATAAGCTAGAAAGGGATGGGCTTATGGTTTCTTACTAGCTTGTTTTTAACAAGCTAGAGCTTGATGATAAGCTCATTTGAACATCTTAGATCCTTGTTTGAGCTAGGATCAAGGTACTTCTCCTTTTACTTAATTTTTGCTTATTTTCTATTATAGCTTATTAGATTGCTTATTTTTGCTATTTGCTGCTTATTTTATGTTTAATCTGTCTTATTCTAGCTTATAATATTTAGATCTTAGTATTTTATTAGCTTGATTTAAGTTATCTTGTCATTAGTTTAATTTAGTATAAAACTGTTTAGGAAATAGCAAATTCAGTTAATAAGCAGCTTATTTGTCTTTATTTATTGTCTTGAACTAATTGCTTAAAAGTCCTTTAATTCAGTTATGCTCAATCTATTTTTAGTCTTTTCATGCTTATCAAGGGCCAAATCAGCTTTTAAATGGCTTATAAACTGTTAAAGGGGTGTTTGGCACAAGCAGTTTTAAACTAGTTAAAACTGCTTGGGCTGTTTTTGGTTCATAATTAAATTTAGTCTTTAAGTCAAATTTCATAAGCTAGATTTTGGAATTGTTAAGTTTTGATGTTGGATTTATCTAATGCTCAAATCTGTTGGTTATTTTTATATATATCCTTATTAACTGATCATGTAAGGATCATTTCCTTGATTAGAGATTTTTTTTGCTTCATTTAGCTTATAAATAAGTCTTCTTAATCTGTTTAGGCCTTAAGCCTTTTAGTTTGTTTTGAAAAGAGTTTTTTTTAAGCAAAAAAAAAACAAGTAGAATTTCTATTATTTTCATTTTCCTTTTCCTAGCTTATTTCTTTTTCTCTTTGCTTAAATCTTGCTTATTTTTGTTGTTGGGTTATAGGGCCTTATCTGTTTTAGCTTATCAGCTTAGGTCTAGTGCTTATTTGGTTGTTAATCTAGTTTTAAGAGTAGTGTCTTTAGTCCTTTTAAATCTGTTTAAGTGTCCTTTATCTTTAAGATTTTAGTATTTTTCTAACTTATTTGGTTTGCTTATTTTTGTTCCTTAGTGCTTATTAGGTATAAGTTAAGATATGTTTTTAGCTCATCTGTCTTTAGGTTAGCTTATTATAGCTTTTTAAGTCCAAGCAATTAGGTCAAATGTCAAGTTTTGAAGAGCCAAATCTGTCACTTTTTCATATGCTTATTTCTAGCTTATTTAGTGTGCTTGTTTTCACTCATTAGTTCTTATTAGGTTTAGGGCTTAAGCTGTTTTAAGCCTATATAGTTTCTTTAGCTTATTAAGTCAAAAATGCTAATCAAGTTTTAGTTAAATGGTCAAGTTAGCTTTTAAGCTAACTATCTTTTTCAATCAGTTTTTTCTAGCTTATTTCTCAGCTTTGTCAAAAAGTCCTTTTACTAAAGTTGCTTATTTTGTTAGTCTTTAGCTTATTCAAAAAGAAAAATAAAAAAAATGTTTTGCAAAAAAAGATGGTCATGGGGTCAAACCTGTGACCTCTCCCTTTCACACAACAACCCTCAAACACACACTTCAATTCAACTGCCCATGTGGTCTTTTTCTTTGTATCGTGCACCATTAAATTCATAAGTGTCTTTTCCAGTTTTATCTTATGAGACTATTTAGCTTATGTATGTTGCTTATTTGAGTTTAAGCTTATTCTCCCGTATTATTTTTTCTTAAGTCAGATTGTGCAAAAGTACTTTTTCATTAATTTTCAGAATTTTTGAATAAATTAGTCCTAATAATTTTTAATAATAATTTAGATTAAAATTCGTTTTTAATTCATAAAAAATTAAAATAAAAACAAAAAAATTATAATTCTTTTTTCTAAAATTATTTTCAGTCATTTAGGATTTATAAAAAATAAAAAAAACATTTTTAGGGTTAAAATTTGATTTAGTTGCTTAATCGTCGCGTTTTTAAATTCCCGTTAACGTTTTTAGGTTAAATTTTTAATTGCTTTAATTGTTGCTTGCCTTTACATGTTTTATGCGTTTTCATTAGTAGAATTAGAAACAAAAATAAAAATCTTGATTATTCAAACACGCGATCACGAACTTAACCGATTTTCAATTCACACCTTGTCGAGATACGACTCAGGAAGGTTTTGAATTTTACTTTGGATAAAAGTAATCTTCTTAAATCCTTACAGAATACTTATTACTATATTATTACTGATAATTGGTAGTTTATATATATATATATATATATATATATATATATATATATATATATATATATATATATATATATATATTATATGCTATTATATAAGAATCAATGAGTAAACAACCATGTATCGCACATGTTTTAGAAGTCATATAGTAAGTAAGTAAAAGTTTTTAGTACAAACAATCATGTAACGCTTATGTAGTAGAAATCAATAAGTTTACTTAGTAAAACGAGCGTATATTCTCACCCCGAAAATAGTTTATGAAAACCATAAAAATAGAAAAGGTGAGGCTATGAACTCACCGTAATAGCAAAGAGGTCAGAAGTAGATGAATCTTCGGATGAGAGAAAAGTACGCCTAAGCACCACCTAAAAGGCGTGACGCATCTTAGTATAATAAAAAAAAGTTCCCCCCAAAAAATACGTTACAAATAGTCAAGTGATCATAAGATATGTCAGTCAAGATATCAGACATTGCATTAACGACTTAAACCAAATTATTTCAATATCCCTCAACTGGTATACAACCTGAGTTTATATCAAATTAAACACCTACTAAGTTTCGCTTAATAACTCTTGTTTTAATAATGTGGTTCTATCCTTTTTATATTTCAAGAAAAGGCGTAAAAATCTAGATTCTGGATTTAACCCGACTTAATGAGATCTATATCACCTAAATCCGTAAAGCTAAGACGTGAGGTATTCGCCCTGAAAGATCGTTGAGTCTAGTTTCCATGCTAGGGCCTCACCCTCTAAATATATTACCCATCAATAGAAATGACATTTTTACCCTTATACACTCTCTAGGAATTTCTCTAAAATTTTACCACTTATGAAAACGGCCATAAATCCTAAACCATGATAGTTATTGAAGTGAATCCAATTGGATATGTTAGCCTAAGGTGTCTACTACTGAACCATATTTTTAAATCCAATACTTTAGTGCAAAAATTTGGATTTTAACCTGTTTTCCAAAAGGTGTTCCAGATTTGAGTAGTTTTCATAAAACGGCCATAAATCCCTCATCCAAAATTGATATAAAACCATCCAATTCACCACATGAAGCTTAGAACTATGTCTATCCAACCACGTAATTAAATAACAAGATCTAGACCAAAAATTATTAGAAACAACCACGTTTAGCTACTGACCTAAATCTGCCCCTATAAACTACTTTTAAATCCTATCAGAACTCATCCTAATCATTATTTATCCACATGCAATGCCATAATATTTTGTCACACATTCTCATGATCATCAATAAACATGCATTTCCAGAACTTAAACATTTAATTGCATTGATCAAAATCAAAAAGAAAATCTAAGAATAAGAATTAACCTTACTAGAAAATTGTTTAGACAAGACAAACACAACACAAGAACTCCTTTCTTGTTGGGGTTGATTTTGACCGAAAGAACACCCATAATCCTTCACTCACAAAGCTACAATACACCTAATGTAACAATACTCTAAGATTAAACCAAGCCTTAATCAAAATCTTTCAATAAAACTTCAAGAACTTCTTCAAAACTCCATGAAAATTAACCAAACTTTATATGGTGTTTTAGGATGATGATATGATGATAAAGAGGAGTAGAAAAGTTTTGTAGGAGTAGTGGTGGTGTGGTGGCTAAGCTCGGCAGCCCACAACAAAGAGGAAGGAGGAAATGGTTTTAAAGATATGTGATTTACTTTTGCATGTATGGGAAGTAGAGAGTGACGATGAGAATTTATAGAAAGATGAAATGTGTTTGAGTGTGTGGGTGGTAAAACCGGCCATATGGCCTTATTTATTTAGGTTGTGAATATATATATTTTTTATTTTTATCTTGCATGATTAAATTAAGATGTTGTGTAAGTATTTAACTTAAGAAAGTTAAGTTTAAGGTTTAAAACGCGAGGTTTAGCAAGAATTTTCATAAACTCAAAAAAAATATATTGGAATCACAGTATAAGAATCTTGTGCTAATTGGATGTGGAAGTTTCTTCTACATATATTTGTTGAGTGTTTGCAAATTCTGAAGATTAGCTTGTGGATGACTTAATGGAGGAAGCTAGAAGATCCGGCCATGATTATAAGGTGCACCCGATTCCATTGTATAATTTGGTTATAAAATTGATTTGATTTTTTGCATGTAGATTAGGCATATTTATAATTAGTATATGATCAAACCATACCCGATTGAATTTCCCTACTTACTTTTTCTTGGGACAAAAAGAAGTTAAAATAATATAATTTGAAATATAATAATGTAATAGTTGGGTTAGGACACTTACATTGATCTTATCCGGCTCGTCACCCGCACACGGTGGCCATAGAAAAAAGGTGGAGAACTGTCATAATTATTGGTGGTAGTCATATACTGGGCTTGCCTATCTGATTCGTCACAGGCGTAAGGTGATATTTTAATTGTTAGCATGGGTTAGACACCAATTATTATGATGAATAGCATTGCACTTAGCTGAGACAATTTTATGTGAAATAACCTAATCCTTGTATTGTTGTTAATAAAATTAGGAAGATTGGTTTAAGTTAGTGTATTGATTAATTAGACTATGTGGTAGATAACTCCATCATATGATCTGCCAGAAGCAATGAGGAAAGTTGTTCAATTTAATTAAAATAGATTAAATTAACCGGTTCTCGTGTGCTATGTGTCTTAGTATGCCCCTATAGGATAACCAATGGGAGCGATTATCTTAAGTGTTTAAAAAGCATAAAAATATTGGTAATCATTATGGATTATTGGTCATATAGGATGGTTATTAGTGTACTAGGTTGAATTTGATCATTTTGATGAAATTTCAATGGTATGATTAAAAACTATGTAATTAACATGCTAAGATATAGTAGATTTCTTCCTCGGGATGAGTAAGGGTTAAGTTGGGGAGGTTTGATCGGTGTATTTTACATACACCTCATAGCATGTAAATTATGCATAGTTACATTGTTTTTTGCCGATATACATGTGCTTTGAGTGTGTTTTTTGATTATGAAGGTTATGCATAAAATGGAGCTAAAATGGCGACTTTGTGAGCTAATGGTGAAAAGACACAAAAAGTGACAAGAAATGAAGTGAAATATCAACGAGTGAAAGATTTGCATATGTTGCAATGTTTTGGTCAAAACTTCTTCGTCTGAGTTTCGTTTTAGGTGATTCAAAAGGCCACGAAAAGATAAAAAAAATAGATCTTTATATTTATGTGATAAAACACTCGAAAATCTGGAGTTGGCTCATGAAATTATCTGCTGGAATACTCAGTTTGTAAATTGGACTTATAAGTTACATTTTGGGCTATTATTTCATTAAAGATTTATTAAAATAAAACCCAATGTGTGTGGAGCTGGGCTGTTACACACGAGTGACCATAGAAGAAAAGAAAATAAGATGGGCTTTGTGTTATGGTTTGGACGAGTAAACACAAAGAGAGCAGAATACAAAGAAAGAAAAAAGGCTTTTTGGGCCTTTGTGTCTTGACGTGGAGGACAACAAGAAAGAAAAGGGTTTTACCCCTATATAAACATTCGTCCCATGTGATGCAGTTATCAACCAGCAGATAACATAATAGAATAGGGAGAGAGAAGCCAACGAGCAGATCAAGAAGTAAAAGAAGACGTACTAAATCCATAGCCACCATGACAGCAAACTCTTCCATCATCTCCACCATCATGTCCGGCTAATCTCATTGTAATTCCTTCCTGTAACCATATTAGGGTTTGATCATTGTTTTGGATTATTACATTTATATTTACATTGGTTTATGATTTAAATGCATTCATGCATATTTAAATATATTGTTTGACTTAAGATTATGTTTAATGGTTTGTGCAAGATAACTTATTGTTAGTTAGCAATGCATACTTGTTCTATCTAGCTAAGGAAAAAAGATGGTTGTGTAATCGGCATAAGTCGTACCTAAATAGATCATTAAAACGTAATTATTGGTTGAATTGGTATAAGACTTATTATTGCTAGTCATTGATAAACATAACAAGTACCTAAATTGATTCATCCATAATAAGTTAAAGTAATCTTTGTAATTGTATAAAGTCTAGATAATCCATAACGTGATCAACCCTAGATATTGAAAGCTGGAAGGAATTGCATTGTTCTCTTAATTGTTTACAACTTCGTTTCTAATTTTTTGTTTCTAGTTTAATCATTAGCTTAATCAGTATTTTAGTTTTAAGATTTCAAAATAATAACTTTTATTGATCAGTGATCACCCTAGAACTTAAATTAAATCTACTTACTCCCTAAGGATTCGACCTTTTCTTACCCTATCTATATAGGTTTAGTTAAGGTTTATTTTTGATAGTACAACGACCGCTATCAAATTTATTTCTCAAGGAGTGGAATTGGTGTCTAGAAAACTTGCAACAATGACAAAAACTTGAGCATGAGAAGGAGGATGAATTGGTTGCGGTGGTGGTGAAGGTGATGCATGAATGTAGACATTGAATGGGTTAGTGAATGAATCAAGGATGATGGAAATGTTGTGAAGTTGGTTGATCATTTGATCTCTTAAGGGATGGTATGATGGTGGTTAAGGAGATTGTAAAGTGACTGTTTGAGGAAGTAGGTGTGAGGGTCAAAGATTAAAAAAAAAGGCAAACTCAAAATTTTCGTTCCCCCTGGAGGCGGTCCCATATTATTAAG
>BQNB010109477.1:0-22744 GCA_026074375.1 Tanacetum coccineum
TATAGAGCAACATCTAATGGTGAAGAGGGGACTTAATATGTTCTGAAAATGTAAGAGAAAGCACAGAATGTGTCGCGCCGGTATCAAATGAAACAAACACATCACGATCGGAACGTATAAAGAATTCCTGAACGGTACCTGAGGAGTTAGCCGCCTGAACCTTGGTTAAAGAAAATACTTGCCCCTTAGCAGCAAGTGAAACAGTGAAGACAATTTAGAGTTAAGATCATAATACGAAAGGAAGCGATCATATCAAAAGGGAACCTAATGTCTACCAAATCCTCACAGGTCATAACCTAGGTTTTACAGGTCAACCTGGCTCTGATACCATAATTTTACAACTCTTCCCCTCTAAAAGAAAATTTCGTCCTCAAAATTGAAATCGAAAATGAAATATAAGTAGATGAATTCAGGGTTATCCAGATCACCAAAGATGACACGATTGGTATGACAAACGATAGCCGCTTGATCCTTGGTCAAAGAAAATACTTGCCCCTTAGCAGCAAGTGAAACAACGAAGACAATTTAGAGTTAAGATCAAAATACGAAAGGAAGCGATCATATCAAAAGGGAACCTAATGTCTACCCAATCCTCACGGGTCATAACCTAGGATTTACAGGTCAACCTGGCTCTGATACCATAATTTTACAACTCTTCCCCTCTAAAAGAAAATTTCGTCCTCAAAATTGAAATCGAAAATGAAATATAAGTAGATGAATTCAGGGTTATCCAGATCACCAAAGATGACACGATTGGTATGACAAACGATAGGGGCGCGATGCTCAGCCAACTAATCCATACCAAGAATAGTATCGAAGTCGCTCATTTCTAAAGGAAACAAATTAGTAGAACGAATCTTATCATCAAAACGTAACAGGCAACTCCTAAACCCATGACTAAGAACCACATTATTTCCCATGGGCGTAGAAATATATAAAGCAACATCTAATGGTGAAGAGGGGACTTAATATGTTCTAAAAATGTAAGAGAAAGCACAAAATGTGTCGCGCCGGTATCAAATGAAACAAACACATCACGGTCGAAACGTATAAAGAATTCCCGAACGGTACCTGAGGAGTTAGCCGCTTGATCCTTGGTCAAAGAAAGGAAGCGATCATATCAAAAGGGAACCTAATGTCTACCCAATCCTCACGGGTCATAACCTAGGATTTACAGGTCAACCTGGCTCTGATACCATAATTGTAACATCCCGCTCCGATAGTGAGGCCAAGAGTTACGTTATGGTGTCATATCAGAACATATAAACGCAAGCGGAAGACTTTATTAATCAAAATACCAAGTCATAAAATAAAATGACTTCCAACAGTATTAAATTCCAACAAAGTCAAATGAAAGAAATCTTTAAAAGGAAAGGTCTTAAAACATAAATCCATATCAAAAGGGTTCTTCTAAAGGTGGTCCTCTAAAAGCTACTACTCTCAACACTCATATCCCAGCTTCCCGCTTAGTACCTGCCGCAGGAAAAGAAAATGCGGCTGAGCTAACGCTCAGTGAATAGATATAATAATAATAACGGAAATAAAACGAAGGTTTGAACGAAACGAATATCGAGAACCTGTCAAACAAATGTCAAACGATATATAGAGAACAATGAATAGAATAAGAGTAATCAAAGGAATGCCCAATGTCTAAACATGATACATGAATATACCCTAATCAAATAATCATATAGTCATAATAAGTTGTACACAGGATTTGCAACTCCTGATGTACCAAATATGATATGGGGTGTATTGCACACACACACAACCATTCACCTAAACTGAACGGAACAAAGTACCTAGGATGCATCCATACGCTCCGTGCAAAACAAAGTTATATCCATATACACAAGCACTATGGCGAGTGTACGAACATATATAATCAAATCATAATAAGTGCACATACAAAAGGGAACGCCGTGGACTAATCACACCGCCACAGATTGTGTCATGCCATTGGTGCATCAATGACATGGTCATGGTACCTCCATGACTAGATACAAATAGCTCGGGCAAAGAGATAGGCAAAAGATAACAATGATCAAGTTTCAAATATTCCAAATATAGAAATGAATCTAATAGCATATTCCAAACAAGAACCATCAGATTCATACAAACGAATATCTAATCAAACGGATTGTCAATATCACATGAGTCATGATTACGGATAGCAAATCAAAGGAATGTCAAACGAATATCAAATAGATCAAGTAGCCAAACAAAAGAGAATGAAGTGTCCTTACTAAAAGGACGGAATATCTGTATCTTAACGAATAAGCAAAGGAGAGAACGAACACGAAGTCAAAAGATCACAACCTCTTCACTGAATCTACAAGAACGCATGATTACATGTTATTATCTATCTTGTTTTATAAGTTTTATCACTTGGTCTTACCATATATAGAGATTAAGTGACCTAATTAGGGTTTCTTAATTTTTCAGAATCTGTCTAGTTTTTAAGGTAAATTTATCGATGTTAACCCATTAAACGAGCTCCTAAAAATATACCAAAAATCACAGAGGTTCCCACATGTGTCTAGTATGTCTATGAATTTTGATGGATTTTATTTCCATGTTTAAATACCCTTACAACCCTTGTTACCAAAACTGGTCTAGAAAATGACCTGGTGATACTTTCGAAAAGTTCATGCGTAAAATCCCTACTTAGACAACTTAGAAAAATCTCAAAAAAAATCATGGACGTAGCTAATATCATGTAGTTTTATCAGATCAAAAATTAGACCTTATCTCCATATGGTTTTCGAATTAAAAATCAAACACTACAAGTGAATTTTTCAGGCAGAATTTGCAGTTTTGACACTTAATCTTATAAAAATTAAAAATCGACCTTCCCGACCTCCAATGGACATGAGGCCGGATTTTCCAGAAACTAGACTCATTGAATTTAACTTTAGGCACAAGAATCATGTTAAAATCAATCCAATGGACATGAGGCCGGATTTTCCAGAAACTAGACTCATTGAATTTAACTTTAGGCACAAGAATCATGTTAAAATCAATCTTTATCAACATGACCTAAAATTCTGCCCAGAATTATTAACCATAAGAACCCTAATTAACACCCATCAAAACCAACTCTAGGGTTTCTAATCTTGTGGTTTTTATTAATAACATCATTAATGACCATCTAGGGTTTCATAACATGTAATTTAACCATATTTATATTACATAATTTACCAATTAACAAATTCATAACTACATGATTTCTTCTTTTATGATTTTATGTATAAGACTTATGTGTGATCATGGAAACACCAAGAATGAATTCAAAAGAGACATGGATTACTTACGGATTGGAGATGGAGACAAGAACAAGAACAAACACCAAGGAATGAAGATCAAAGCCACACCAAGAACACCAAAACTTCAAGAATTACTCAAAAACACCTAAACCTTCTTCTTGCTTGAAGCTTCTATGGAGGAATACACAAAATTATGGAGTAGAAATTTTTAAGAGAATGATGGAGAATGGAGAGAGGGGGGCCGGATATATGAGGGAAAAAGGAAGAGAAAAACAAAATTAACTTGTTTGCAAATTAAAAGATTTATTCCTTTTTTTTCTTACACTATTTTCCTTAATTAAGCTAGACTTCAAAATTAAAAGATTTTGGTGTATCCACACCTTATGGTGGCCGGCCATATGAATTAGAGGAGGGGGACAAAATAATTTTTTTCCTATTTTGAAGATTACACAAAATACTTGCTAAAACCTTTTAATACTTATCCCTTAAAATATGTTTTTTTATAAAAAGAAAGTAAATATACTAAATAATCAAAATTACAAAATATATATATTTTTTTTTTAAATATGGGCGATATATATATATTTATATATATATATATATTATTATATATATAATATTTATTAGTATATATTAATATATTATATAGATTTATATATATATATTCTATTAACAATTATATCTTATGTTATTTATTTTTAAAATCTAAATTTTACAAATATTTATAACCTAGGTTGTAAATTCTAAGTACTTTTTATTAAAACTTTAGGTTATATTTCAAATTAACAAAATAAAATGAAATTCAAATTTTTGGGTTTTACAACTCTTCCCCTCTAAAAGAAAATTTCGTCCTCAAAATTGAAATCAAAAATAAAATCGAAATTGAAATAGGTAGATGAATTCAGGGTTATCCAGATCACCAAAGATGACACGATTGGTATGACAAACGATAGAGGCGCGATGCTCAGCCAACCAATCCATACCAAGAATAGTATCGAAGTCGCTCATTTCTAAAGGAAACAAATTAGCAGAACGAATCTTATCATCAAAACGTAACAGGCAACTCCTAAGCCCATGACTAAGAACCACATTATTTCCCATGGGCGTAGAAATAGATAAAGCAACATCTAATGGTGAAGATGGGACTTAATATGTTCTGAAAATGTAAGAGAAAGCACAAAATGTGTCGCACCGGTATCAAATGAAACAAACACATCACGATCGAAACGTATAAAGAATTCCCGAACGGTACCTGAGGAGTTAGCCGCCTGATCCTTGGTCAAAGAAAATACTTGCCCCTTAGCAGCAAGTGAAACAGCGAAGACAATTTAGAGTTAAGATCAAAATATGAAATGAAGCGATCATATCAAAAGGGAACCTAATGTCTACCCAATCCTCACATGTCATAACCTAGGTTTTACAGGTCAACCTGGCTCTGATACCATAATTGTGACATCCCGCTCCGATAGTGAGGCCAAGAGTTACGTTATGGTGTCATATCAGAACATATAAACGCAAGCGGAAGACTTTATTAATCAAAATACCAAGTCATAAAATAAAATGACTTCCAACAGTATTAAATTCCAACAAAGTCAAATGAAAGAAATCTTCAAAAGGAAAGGTCTTAAGACATAAATCCAAATCAAAAGGGTTCTTTTAAAGTGGTCCTCTAAAAGCTACTACTCTCAACACTCATATCCCAGCTTCCCGCTTAGTACCTGCCGCAGGAAAAGAAAATGCGGCTGAGCTAACGCTCAGTGAACAGATATAATAATAATAACGGAAATAAAACGAAGGTTTGAACGAAACGAATATCGAGAACCTGTCAAACAAATGTCAAACGATATATAGAACAATGAATAGAATAAGAGTAATCAAAGGAATGCCCACGAGCTCAAACAAATGTCTAAACATGATACATGAATAGACCCTAATCAAATAATCATATAGTCATAATAAGTTGTACACAGGATTTGCAACTCCTGATGTACCAAATGTGATATGGGGTGTATTGCACACACACAACCATTCACCTAAACTGAACGGAACAAAGTACCTAGGATGCATCCATACGCTCCCTGCAAAACAAAGTTATATCCATATACACAAGCACTATGGCGAGTGTACGAACATATATAATCAAATCATAATAAGTGCACATACAAAAGGGAACGCCGTGGACTAATCACACCGCCACAGATAGTGTCATGCCATTGGTGCATCAATGACATGGTCATGGTACCTCCATGACTAGATACAAATAGCTCGGGCAAAGAGATAGGCAAAAGATAACAATGATCAAGTTTCAAATATTCCAAATATAGAAACGAATCTAATAGCATATTCCAAACAAGAACCAACAGATTCATACAAACGAATATCGAATCAAACGGATTGTGAATATCACATGATTCATGATTACGGATAGCAAATCAAAGGAATGTCAAATGAATATCAAATAGATCAAGTAGCCAAACAAAAGAGAATGAAGTGTTCTTACTAAAAGGACAGAATATATGTACCTTAACGAATAAGCAAATGAGAGAACGAACACGAAGACAAAAGATCACAACCGCTTCACTGAATTTACAAGAACCCATGATTACATGTTATTATCTATCTTGTGTTATAAGTTTTATCACTTGGTCTTACCATATATAGAGTTTAAGTGACCTAATTAGGGTTTCCTAAATTTTCAGAATCTGTCCAGTTTTTAAGGTAAGTTTCCCGATGTTAAAGACCCATTAAATGAGCTCCTAAAAATATACTAAAAATCACAGAGGTTCCCACATGTGTCTAGTATGTCTATGAATTTTGGTGTATTTTATTTCCATGTTTAAATACCCTTACAACCCTTGTTACCAAAACTGGTTTAGAAAATGACCTGCTGGTACTTTCGAAAAGTTCATGCGTAAAAACCCTACTTAGACAACTCAGAAAAATCTCAAAAAAATCTTGGACGTAGCTAATATCATGTAGTTTTACTAGATCAAAAATTAGACCTTATCTCCTTATGGTTTTCGAATTAAAAATCAAACACTACAAGTGAATATTTCGGGTAGAATCTACAGTTTTGACACTTAATCTGATAAAAATTAAAAATTAACCTTCCCGACCTCCAATGGAATGAGGCTGGATTTTCCAGAAACTAGACTCATTGAGTTTAACTTTAGGTACAAGAATCATGTTAAAATCAATCTTTATCATTAAGAACCCCGTTGAACATGACCTAAAATTCTGCCAAGAATTATTAACTATAAAAACCCTAATTAACACCCATCAAAACCAACTCTAGGGTTTCTAATCTTGTGGTTTTTATTAATAACATCATTAATGACCATCTAGGGTTTTATAACATGCAATTTAACCATATTTATCAGATTACATAATTTACCAATTAACAAATTCATAACTACATGATTTCTTCTTTTATGATTTTATGTATAAGACTTATGTGTGATCTTGAAAACACCAAGAATGAATTCAAAAGAGACATGAATTACTTACGGATTGGAGATGGAGACAAGAACAAGAACAAACACCAAGGAATGAAGATCAAAGCCACACCAAGAACACCAAAACTTTAAGAATTACTCAAAAACACCTAAACCTTCTTCTTGCTTGAAGCTTCTATGAAGGAATACACAAAATTATGGAGTAGAAATTTTTAAGAGAATGATGGAGAATGGAGAGAGGGGGGCCGGATATATGAGGGAAAAAGGAAGAGAAAAACAAAATTAACTTGTTTGCAAATTAAAAGATTTATTCCTTTTTTTCTTACACTCTTTTCCTTAATTAAGCTAGACTTCAAAATTAAAAGATTTTGGTGTATTCACACCTTATGATGGCCGGCCATATGAATTCGAGGAGGAGGACAAAATAAATTTTTTCTATTTTGAAGATTACACAAAATACTTGCTAAAACCTTTTAATACTTATCCTTTAAAATATGTTTTTTATAAAAAAAAAAAGTAAATATACTAAATAATCAAAATTACAAATTTTTTTTTTTAAATATGGGCCGGCCATATATATATATATATATATATATATTCCTTTTCTTATTAACAATATATCTTTAATATTTACACATATTTATAACCTAAGGTTTTAAATTCCAAATACTTATTATTAAACTTTAGGTTATATTTCAAATGGTCAATGTCATAAAATACCTACGTAGTTTCAAAATTGTCCCGACTTCACCAACGAACTAAATTTCGTTCTGTCTAGACCAACGAACTTTCAAATTTTGTTCTGATATCACTCATATCATAAATTTTTACCGACACCGTGGCAGTATCTTTCACGCTGGCACTAGTTTTTTTTAATAATCTTATTAAATAATTAGTCATGCCATATAGGCTTTCCACTTCCAACCAAAAAGTCAAAGTCAATATATATTCTTCATCTTCTCATTCCCCAACCAACAAATACATCTACTACGTGTTCTTGTTACTCTGCTAACTCACTTGTTGCTGCTCGTGATGATGGCAAATAAAAAATAGATCTGAATTGTAGCCAACCTCATATGTAGACTTGTCAAAGTCCATAAAACTTTATCACTCCATGTTTGAAAATGTAGAGAAAGCACATAATGTGTCGCAATCGTATCAATGAAACAAACACATCATGATCGAAACGTATAAAGAATTCTCGAACGGTACCTGAGGAGTTAGCCGCCTGATCCTTGGTCAAAGAAAATACTTGCCCCTTAGCAGCAAGTGAAACAGCGAAGACAATTTAGAGTTAAGATCAAAAATACATTAGGAAGCCATCATATCAAACGGGAACCGATTGTTACCCAAATCTCATAGGTCGACTTACTCTGATACCAATAATTGTGACATCCCGCTCGAATAGTGAGGTCAAGAGTTACGGTCTGGTGTCATATTAGAAACATAAAAACGAAGCGGATGACTTTATTAAATCAAAATACCCAAAAGTCTTAAAATTAAAATGACTTCAAAAAGTCTAATGAAGAATCTTCAAAAGGAAGGTCTTAAGACATTAAATCACAAATCAAAAGGGTTCTTCTTAAGGTGGTCTCTAAAAGCTACTACTCTCAACATACTTATATCCCAAGGCTTGCTTAGTACCTGCCGCAGGAAAAGAAAATGCGGCTGAGCTAACGCTCAGTGAACAGATATAATAATAATAGCGGAAATAAAATGAAGGTTTGAACGAAACGAATATCGAGAACTTGTCAAACAAATGTCAAACGATATATATAGAACAATGAATAGAATAAGAGTAATCAAAGGAATGCCCACGAGCTCAAACAAATGTCTAAACATGATACATGAATAGACCCTAATCAAATAATCATATAGTCATAATAAGTTGTACATAGGATTTACAACTCCTGATGTACCAAATGTGATATGGGGTGTATTGCACACACACAACCATTCACCTAAACTGAACGGAACAAAGTACCTAGGATGCATCCATACGCTCCCTGCAAAACAAAGTTATATCCATATATACAAGCACTATGACGAGTGTATGAACATATATAATCAAATCATAATAAGTGCACATACAAAAGGGAACGCCGTGGACTAATCACACCGCCACAGATAGTGTCATGCCATTGGTGCATCAATGACATGGTCATGGTACCTCCATGACTAGATACAAATAGCTCAGGCAAAGACATAGGCAAAAGATAACAATGATCAAGTTTCAAATATTCCAAATATAGAAATATCACATGAGTCATGATTACGAATAGTAAATCAAAGGAATGTCAAACGAATATAAAATAGATCAAGTAGCCAAACAAAAGAGAATGAAGTGTCCTTACTAAAAGGACGGAATATATGTACCTTAACGAATAAGCAAAGGAGAGAACAAACACGAAGACAAAAGATCACAACCTCTTCACTGAATCTACAATAACCCATGATTACATGTTATTATATATCTTGTGTTATAAGTTTTATCACTTGGTCTTACCATATATAGAGTTTAAGTGACCTAATTAGCGTTTCCTAAATATACCAAAAATCATAGAGGTTCCCACATGTGTCTAGTATGTCTATGAATTTTGGTGTATTTTATTTCCATGTTTAAATACCCTTACAACCCTTGTTACCAAAACTGGTCCAGAAAATGACCTGCTGGTACTTTCGAAAAGTTCATGCGTAAAAACCCTACTTAGACAACTCAGAAAAATATCAAAAAAATCATGGACGTAGCTAATATCATGTAATTTTACCAGATCGAAAATTAGACCTTATCTCCTTATGGTCTTCGAATTAAAAATCAAACACTACAAGTGAATTTTTCGGGCAAAATCTGCAGTTTTGACACTTAATCTTATAAAAATTAAAAATCGACCTTCCTGACCTCCAAAGGACATGAGGCTGGATTTTCCAAAAACTAGACTCACTGACTTTAACTTTAGGCACAAGAATCATGTTAAAATCAATCTTTATCATTAAGATATACCCCGTTGAACATGACCTAAAATTCTGCCCATAATTATTAACCATAAAAATCTTAATTAACACCCATCAAAACCAACACTAGGTTTTCTAATCTTGTGGTTTTTATTAATAACATCATTAATGACCATCTAGGGTTTCATAACATGTAATTTAACCATATTTATCAGATTTCATAATTTACCAATTAACAAATTCATAACTACATGATTTCTTCTGTTATGATTTTATGTATAAGACTTATATGTATAAGAGACATGGATTACTTACGGATTGGAGATGGAGACAAGAACAAGAACAAACACCAAGGAATGAATATCAAAGCCACACCAAGAACACCAAAACTTCAAGAATTACTCAAAAACACCTAAACCTTCTTCTTGCTTGAAGTTTCTATGGAGGAATACACAAAATTATGGAGTAGAAATTTTTAAGAGAATGATGGAGAATGGAAAGAGGGGGGCCGGATATATGAGGGAAAAAGGAAGAGAAAAACAAAATTAACTTGCTTGCAAATTAAAAGATTTATTCCTTTTTTTTCTTACACTTTTTTCCTTAATTAAGCTAGACTTCAAAATTAAAAGATTTTGGTGTATCCACACCTTATGGTGGCAGGCCATATGAATTAGAGGAGGGGGACAAAATAATTTTTTTCTTATTTTAAAGATTACACAAAATACTTGCTAAAACCTTTTAATACTTATCCCTTAAAATATGTTTTTTTATAAAAAGAAAGTAAATATACTAAATAATCAAAATTACAAAATATATTATTTATTTTTTTTAAATATGGGCCGGCCATATATATATATATATATATATATATATATATATATATATATATATATATATATATATATATATATATATATATATATATATATATATATATATATATTCTTATTAACAATATATCTTATGTTATATCTTTAATATTTACAAATATTTGTAACCTAAGGTTTTAAATTCCAAATACTTATTATTAAACTTTAGGTTATATTTCAAATTAACAAAATAAAATGAAATTCAAATTTTTAGGTTTTACACTAGGATTTCTAGTATTTCAAATAAAACAAAGTCTGTAACTGCATGTAATGACAGTTTAAAATCCAGAACTTCAGATGCTATTGCTGTTTGTGCTACTTGTGGAAAATCTTTGGTTTATTTAGAACATTTTGCTTGTGTTACTAAACTTTTGAATGACATGAATGCTAGAACTAAGAAGCCTAATGTAGTGCCTATTAGTAATAGAAAACCCAAAGGTCATGCGAACAAATCTGTTGCAACACCCCCTAAGAAAACAGTTGCATCAGAATCCAATATCCAGAAATCCAAGAGTTACTATAGGATGTTGTATGAGAAAACTAGCAAGACATGGAAATGGTGGATATAGCAACAATGCCCATCAGGATATAAATGGGTTCCTAAGACAAAAACGAAATGGGTGCCTAAAGCTAAAACTGAAAATGTGAAAAAGAGAGTTAGCTTTGCCATAGATAATGTATCTAGGATAACTAATTTCTTGAAACTCACAAATTCTTTAGGATCCAATTTGTCAAATATTCCATCGTCCTCTAATTCTCTTGCAGATTGTTCAACTCATCCTATTCATTGTTGACTCTGGATGCACAAAGCACATGACGGGCAATCTATCGCTGCTGTGCAGTTTTGTGGAAAAATATATTGGTACCATTCGTTTTGGCAATGATCAATTTGCACCAATTCTTGGTTACGAAGATTTAGTTCAAGGAAATACCACGATCAACAGGGTTTATTACGTCGAAGGCCTCAATCACAATCTCTTCTCGGTTGGTCAATTTTGTGATGCGGATTTGGAGGTTGCTTTTTGGAAATCTACTTGTTTTGTTAGAGATCTTCAGGGAAACGATTTACTCACCGGTAATCGTGGATCTGATCTCTATACAATTTCTCTTCAAGAAACGACTTCATCAACTCCAATCTGTTTCATGACTAAGGCCTCACCAACTCAAGCATGGTTATGGCATCAAATACTTTCTCATCTTAACTTCGACTACATCAACTTGCTTTCAAAGAAGGATATCGTAATTGGTTTACCAAAACTAAAATATGTCAAGGATAAACTATGTTCCTCTTGTGAATTGAGTAAAGCATAAAGAAGCTCATTCAAGACAAAGGTTGTTCCAAGTTTAAAAGGACTGCTAAATTTGCTTCATATGGACTTATGTGGTCATATGCGTGTTGAAAGCATCAATGGGAAGAAATACATTTTGGTAATTGTTGACAACTACTCCAGATGATTCAACGCAATCTTCAAGCTCAAGTGATTACTATTCAAACTGACAGAGGCACAGAGTTCTTAAACAAGAAACTCCATGCATATTCAAGAAGAGGGAATTGAGCATCAAACATCTACTATCTGCGAAGCCACTGAACCAGAAATCGCGACGATTGTCGAAAGTACGATAACCGGTGAACTGTTTGTGTTGAGGTATGCAATTCAGACGAGTATTTGAAGCGTTCTAAACTGCTTTGTTCTCTTTTGAGGCTGAAGCAAATTGCAACCGCATGGTTTGTTATACTAAAATAGGGAATAATTATCATCACTGGATCACATGAGTAATGTACTGCATATGTCCAATCCACATGACCTCTTGACCACACAACTCCTCATTCACCTCCTAGAACCCACCCCCCCCCCCCCCCCCTTCACAGCGCGCACACTCATCGCACGCTTCACGGGTTGCAGAAAGCGCCAGTCTACTTAACAGAGTCTGGTGTATCAATCTTGAAGCAAGATGAATGTAAAAAGGGGATCGTGATTTGGTAGGGATACCCTCCAATCAGTGTAGAGATAGAGAGATAGATAGAGGAGACCAAAAAGTAGAACGCCTATTGATAGTGAATCCGCATTACCATAGTAAATTTTAATGAAATCAATAAGAGTATGACAGAGACGTTATGTTGGATAATAACAACTTCAAGCCGTTCGTTCTTCCTACGGAGCAAAACGGCGTCAGATTTGATAAGAACCAGTGGGCACCATGCCATCCTAAATACAAAATGTTTCTCCTTTAGCTATGAATAGCAATAGCTTGTGTCGAATAGATATAGGGGTGTTGGGTATCGTGCCTATGCGGTGCCTAGGTACGATGAATTTTTTACATTTCAGGTACTGTTATGTGTAATACAAGTATTCTGTCTCCCACCGATTAATCTTATCTACAAGACAAACACCTACAAAGAATATTCAACTTCTCATAACCCAACAATCCAACTAGAAATGTTAATGTTTGAGGAATTACAACGATATTCAAGATAGCAGATAACCAGTTTCATCAGGATGTAATTTATCATTCCGTTCTAGTTCATCGGTAACAAGAATTGTTGAAGTCGTTCCTCACGCAATATTGATTATTTAAATATGCTTACCTTCTATCACACACAATGCATAATCCGATGGACACAATGATTACAGCTTTAGACAAGTTGGTGAATTCCATCCAAGTCAATGCATATCATGGACGGACTACTTCGCAACAAATCCTGATATGGGTATGTGAGCAATCACCTGTGAGTTTTTTAGTACTGCTGAATACGACAAACATATGGAGGTTTTTGGATGAATTCCGCATGGATAGTGGTAATGCAGTAGAGAGCTTCAATCAATTTGATTGATCTACAAGTCTCGGAACTCTCGACAATAAACCCTTTGGGCAAGACCTAATCAAACTAAAATGGTTATGAAAGAACAAAATGGATGAAGATCAAAACTGGTTTTCGCAATATTGGCACGATTGTAGCTAAAGGTGTGCTCTGGAAGGGTGTTATTGATTTTGAGGAATCATTTGCTCTAGTTGCTCGCTTGGAAGATGTTCGGATTTTCATCGCCTATGCTGCATACAAATCTTTTCCAATCTATTAGATGGACGTCAAAATGGCTTTTCTTAATTGTTGGGACTTAAAGACTTCAAGATGATTCTTAGAGTTACTATTGCTCAGGTATATATTAGTGTTGTCAAGCATAACTTAGTACTGTTGGTGATACTAATGAAAATTATGTATAGTAGTTTAGTGCTGATCTTTGTAGTATGTGTTAGACTGTAGTACACAGTTACTTAATGTTAGTATTTATTAGAAATGTAAAGTAATAATGTTACTACGTGCTTATGTTATAGTACTGCAGGTACAAAAGTTAAAAAAAGTACTAGATTACAACTGTCTAAAAAAGAGGTTCCTATTGTCAAAAGGGGATATAGACGATGTAAAGAGTGATAAGGATTGTTTGGAGAACAAGAATACTTATGAAGATAAGTATTGAGTTATTTTTGTAAATGATATGTATAATGTGTTTGTTTAAGAGATTACGTTTGCTTTTAGGAACAAAGTCATGATATCATAGGAATGTATTGTATGCCGTGTTGGACTCTTGGGCTATAAATGGAGGGTCTAGGGTTTAGAATTCATTGTATCAAAAAAACGAGTCATTGTCATAGCTTCAAGGTTGTAAACCCTAACACTGTAAAAGAGTGTTGTGTCTTATTTAATATATTGTGAGCTTATTGTTTTAAGTTTATTTCTGTGTGTTAAAATACTTCATATCTGATATTTCTTCTTAGTGATATAAACTAGATTACGCATTGTTTATATTCATTGAACTTCTCAAAGTTTCATCTGAGTATCCTTTAGATTTATCCAAGGATACTAACCTTACATCAAGCTAAGGAGTTAATGATCTATTTATTGGGATAAACAAGTGGTATCGGGAGTTGTTGTGAAGCTTTGAAAAAGAAGAAATCAACAACCATATAGATTTCTAATTTTTCAGTGATTTAAAAGATGGAGACAGGAACTACTGTCTCAAAATATGACGCCAAAAATCCCTATTCCTCAACCCTCAGGATTATGATATCTGGTTGATGAGGATAGAATAATACTTTCTCGATGATGATTTACTACTTTGGGAAGATAAAAGAGATACTTCCCCCCCCCCCCCCCCCCCCCCCCTAATTTCTGCCCTAAAATCTCTACTTAGAATTCCTCTCTCATGGTCTCTCTACTCTATAGTTAGATATAGAATACAGTTGAACTGTTGGAGAAAACTGAGCAAGAATATGAAATACTACTGCAAAAGAAAAGCAGGACAAGAGGAAATAAAGATGAAAGCTAGAGGAACTCTGTTCATGGGCACTTACCCAAATAAGGATCAAGGAAGTTCCATTCATAAAATCAGTGCAAAACTGCTCATGGATGCCATTTGAGAAGATGGTATGGAGGTACCAAGGAATCAGAGAAAGTTAGAGAGAAGCTCTTCTACAGGCAACAGAAATGGAGTAACTTTGCAGGCTTCAAGTTGAGAGCAAGGGATTCGCAAAGACTTTTGAAGGTTGCTAAAAATCTTATCATCAGGTGAGATTCAAGGAGTATGCGTTTTCATTAGAGGACATAAATACTTAAATCTGTTGAGTGTCTTCATTTGAATGAAGAATCATGCTTTGATCTGGAGGAACAAACAAAAAATAGAGACCATCAGTTTGGATGGAATTATACAACTAACTTTAAGAATATATGAAAACTGAAATCACATGATCATACATTAAAGTCAAAATCCATTAAAATGTGATCTTTTGCTGTCCTCCACAGCACTAACAGCAATAGCAGCACAAATGGTTGCAGATGAACCTGCCTTATTTGAAGTTAGTGTCTGTGCTCATACTCAAAGTTTAATCCTGGCTTCTGTGAGAATTAATTTAGTGATGCTATGATATGTGCTTTTTCTAGACTCAGCCCCAATTGCTCCTACTCATATATCTTGCACATTGGACGGATTAGAACAAATGGATCCTTGCACACCCTCCTCCAAATGATGATCTAGAAGATGATGAGTATTTACTCAATGGGGAGATGGCCATGCTGACATTTAGAGCTAGGGAGTAATTTCATCAATGAGGACTTACAGGATAGTTGAAGTGTAAATTGGTCAAAGAGTTGGATTTGAATAGGGACGTAAAAGTGGAGTGCTACATCTGTCATAAATATATTGGTCACTTTGCATGAGAAATGGTAAGCTATCTAGAAAGTCAGGAAAACAGAGGAAGAAGATTCATAGTAGAATTGTGACCAGATAGAAAGACTCCACTGAAAATGCCGTTGGTTGCTCAAATGGAATTGCGAGTGATATGACTAAAGCTAGACCAAGTTGAGGAAGGCTTCTTACTCAACAACTTTGCTTTGATGGCATCATACATTTCAGGGTAGTTTCTTCTAGTTCAGATTTCTGAGGTCAGATCTTGTGGTGTTCTTGTAAATCGATGGGTTGTAGACAGTCGGTTGAGTGTGGCTACTCTCTCAAAGAGAATAATAAGATATTGTTTGTCTTCTGATACGAAAATGTCTACATTTTAATTATGTATCTTATAAGAGCATGTTTTAGAATCTGGGTCACACCCCCGTGGGTTGGAGGGTGAACGAGTGGGGATGGTGTGGGGTCTAGAAAGAGAAGGAGAAACAACGAGTAGAGTAAGAAGAAGAAGAAGATAGGTTAGAAGAAGGATTAAGAAGCATAGAAGCATGTTAGACTAGTCTACGCTATAGAAGAAAATGAGGCTACATGGTAAATAAATTGGTTTGAAGAAAGCATTAATGTTTTAGTGAAAACTTGAACGTCAAACTGAGATGTACAATGCTTTAATTGAAAACAAAAAAGAGAATAGGCAAAGAGGACGCAGAGAAAGAAAGAGAGAGATGGAGTGTAAAGAATGACTGATAACGATTAGAGGCTCCGCGCTGTGTCGCAAAATTTTAGTGATGTGGATACTCGCTTGTTTGAATGAATTGGTGCTGTGGAGTAAGAAGTCGAAGTCGCATGTGTGGAGATAGCAAGTTTAAAACTGGACTAGGATATATGCGCTTGCTTGCTACGGTGCAGAGCGTGGGTGGTCTGACGTGGCTAGGGTTGAGAAGAAGCTTTTGTGTGAGAATTCAGATTGGAGATATGTTAGAAGAGATCGCAGGGGAGAAATGCATTATAGGTCCGCAAATCTGATACAAGGATATCAATGCAGATTCACGACCATTTACAGGAAATTTGTCAATACTAGGCAAAAAACCGGATCTTAACGTTTATGGATTGAATTGTTATAAGTCGAGAATTTGGATGTTACTATGTTGTTTGACCTAGTAATGTTAAGGCAAGTTGAGTGTTCAAATAATCATGAGATCTGCTAATGTAAAAAGTAGATGGTAACTGCTAGGAGAACTCTCTCTCTCGCGCGCGCGGTTGAAGACAGCTTTTAGACCTCCAGTCTAATTAAGGATTGGATATTCTGATGATGGAAAGTGATGTTCTAAATTATAACTATGGATTAGAACTTGTTAGTTTCTAGTCAATGAAAGATTAATAGCTTGTTAAGAGTCAGCTTGGGAAATAGTAGAGAGGTATGAGAAACAAACTAAACAAAACGCAAACACAAGAGAATAGAGGGAACCATATAAACTGGAACAATCTATAATGTCCAAAAGACTAGGATAGTGACTTTAAAATGATTATAAAGCTTTGTTTTCGTTGTATGTGGTGTTGTTGAGCATCTTCATTTATGTTGTGTGATTAAAAGGTAATAAGACTTGGTGTGGAAGCAACTCAAGATAGGAGTGAATCATAAGAACTTTTATAATGAAATGTACTCACCTCGCTCCCTTAATAGAAGAATTTGTTCCACAAGCAGCACTAGAACACTGGTCTGGCAAAATTTTTACTGTTGTGGCACAAGTGTTAAATACTCCTGTCAGATCTAGTTAATATGCTGGCTCAATAACCAACTTGTGACTTCTTTCTAGACGCCAATATCAAATGTTTATAAAAGGGATATTCACAAGTTACAAGCCATTTAAACAAGTAATTCAGAATACTCCCCCAAAAAAACAATATTTTTAATAAAAAGGTTATTTAACTGTTCAGGGTAAAAGATACTAATGGTGTGTGGATAAAGCAGTAGTAAGTAAAAAAACAGGATTCGGGGACTAATGGTGTTTTTTTTGGGGTTTTTTTTTTTTTAAGGTCCTCAGCATGCTGGTGTTTGAGGAAAGCCAAATAACTGTAGTAATGCATCTCAAATTACTTGCCAGAAAATATTCTTTACATTGAGCACATGGCAGATCTAGAGGTCTTTAATGGTTTTGGAATCCTCAAAGAGTTAATTCTTTATTTTAATGTGCAGGCTGCAACCACAGCAGAAGGAAGTACAATGGAGAATGGAGTTATTGATAGTGGTTGCTAAAGGCAAATGACTGGAATACAGATGTATTTTATCGTGCAATGAGTGGTTTGTTTCCTTTGGAGTTGGTTAGAAAGGTAGAATTTCTGGGTAAATGGTTAAGAATCAAAACAGAACATTGGATGTTGATATCTTGTGTACTTTGTAAGGAGTTAAGTGATAACATTGTTTAGGTGTCACAAATATGTGACAAAAAGATAATGTTCTTTTTACTATCACTAAAATGTCTTTGTGTCTATCTTTGACTTTATTCTACTTGATGAAGTCAAGTTTTGCTGAGCGTTCTAAGAAAGGATAACATTTATTAGTGTTGGACCTAAAGTGTGTTTGTTTCACACTTAAGGTTTAGTCGCGCTCGCTGTGAGAGCGTTAATCATAGGCTCATATATATCTATAGTACGTCTGAGTAGACATAGACTACCCCTTGTGTATCAAGAGTCTATGACCGTGAGCGCGCACTGTCACATAAACTTTAAAAAACATGAATAACTTTGGTGAGGGGAAACTACATTGTTAGAGGTTTGACTTCAAAGATTTTTGAAAATGACCACACTTGTGTTACTTGTTAAAAAGGAAGCAAAATCCAAGTCCATCCTTGTAAGGCCAAATACTGTGTATGAATCAATCAAGCACAGAGAACCCTTCTAAAGCTTCATATGGACTTAATTTGGTCCTACAAATGTTAAGGAGTTTGATGAAAAAGTGCTTATTGCCTTGTGTTGTCACTGATGATTGTTATAGTAGATTTTTTTGGGTCTCTTTTTGGTCACGAAGGATGAGACTAGTAGAATATTAAATTCGCTTCAGTATGGATATAGAAAAATCAATCGACCATAAGTGAAAGTTATCAGATGTGACAATTGGAACATAAGTTCAAAAATAGTGTAATGAATGCATAGTTCTGGAGAACAATAAAGGGATATTGAGGAATTCTCAGTGGTTACTAGAACTCCTAGCTGAATGGTGTTGCTGAGAGGAGGGAAATAATAGAAGACACTGAGAGAGGCTGCAAGGAAACCTATATTAGTGACTCTAAGTTACCCAACCACCTTTTAGGCTGAAGCAGTTAATATTGCTTTCTATGTGCAAATAAGAGTATTAGTCATTTAAACCTCATACAGGACCACACTTATGAATTATTCGCTGGAAAGTAAAAATACCATTGATAGGACTTTATGAAACCTTTTGGGGACCTAGTTTACCATCTTAAATACCAGAGATCCTCTAGGCAAGTTTGATGGAAAAGCTAGATGTTAGATTTTTTGTTAGGTACTTCTGTAAAGTTAGCTAAGGCCATATTGTTGAGAGAGTATTTAGAACAAGAGGACCAGGATAGTTGAAGAGGGACTTACACATTAATTTCTTGATAATATACACCTAATGTGACAGGAAATGGACCAGACTGGCTCTTGTTGACGTGTTGATTCTTTGACATATATTATGACTAGTGTGCCAGTTTTGGTTGCTAGGTAAATCTAATACTAATGGTATTTTGCATGGAACTTAGATATACATATATTAATAGGTCATGCTGAAAAGAATACAGAAACCTGAACGAAGAATACATCCTGAAATACTATCTTGCACAATTCGATCATTAATCTCTTACAAGTGTCTCTAAGTCTAGTGAAGAAGTATGCTAGGAGAGAGAAAAGACTAGTGAAATGGTATGAAGAGTGGAGCTTGCAGATAAAGATGGTTGGATGATTCAAGCCATAAGAAGTGACGTTTAGAAAGGCTACTTTGTATAACAGAAAAAGTAGATAGGACATTTCATAACTACTCACTATATAGTATTAATGTGTTAGTACACCTGTTAGTAGTGTTGGACGACATTCATTTTACTATGATGAGGTCCATCTCACAGTTTATGCGTTGCTGAAGATTTTCTACTGCATTATAAGGGACATTATTTAAAGAAGATTTTTTCTCCTTTCAAAAATGAATTTTCACTTCCACCTGTTTTCAAATGTGACTCCAATGGATGATGTTGGAATTTTTGTAATGTTATGATGATGAAGATCTGTAGGTGCAAGGCTGACCTCAACAACTTGGAACAACCATGAATGTCAGTCTCTTCCCACAACCAGAAATTAACAAGGATCATCCTTAAAGGGGACCAGATCATTGGAGACATTAATTCAGCTATTTAAACAAGGAAATGACAAGGATTACTGACATGGACATGCTATGGTATGTTATCATTAACGCTCTCTCGCACTCTAGGAGAACAAATCACAAAGATTATCAAAACTGCTTATTTGCATGTTTTCTCTCTCAAATGGAACCAAGAAAGTGATTCAAGCTCTGGGCAAGATCAAGTTGGCATAGAGCAATGCAAGGATGAGCTGCTCTACAAAAATTTTCAATCAGCCAGGTTTGGGACACTGATTAATCCTACCTCATGGCAAGGGGCCATTAGATATAAAATGGGTCTTTAGAAACAAAAAGGGTATGAGAGAGGCATTGTAGTAAGAAACAAGGCAAGGACTGGTTGCATTAAGGTCTTCATACCCAAATTTAGAAGGAATTGATTATGATGAGGTTTTTGCTCCTGTTGCTAGGATAGAAGCAATCAAGTTATTTTTGGCCTATGCATCATTTATGAGGTTTATTGTGTACCAGATGGATGTAAAGAGTGTCTTCTTATATGGTACTATTGAAGAGGATCTCCTCTTGCCTTTCCCATTTAGACAAAATGCTTCAAAGGTGTGAAGACACCAATCTTGTGCTAAATTGGGAAAAGTGCCTGATCCGTCCAAACTACACCTTAAAATACATATAATATATAATCAAATATAAAATATATATAGTAGGAATAAGTCTAGAAATGAAGTCAATGATACCGAGAAGTAGTATAGAATGTTCCCGGGTCGTTTATCCCCAACGAGGCTGGAATGGAAAATCGATACAGTCGAAGATTTGAGTTTGAAGGAAGGAATTGATTTGAGAGGTTGAAAAAGTCAAATTAGATGATAACGAACAAAAACGTTTAAGAAAATCCTAGAAATTACTAAATTAAGCTGAAAAACGGAAGCACGAATCCCGAACAAAGGGGGAAAACTTAAAATCTTTAAAAATAACCCTACGAAGAATTTTTCACTTCTAAACTACTCTACGGGACAAATAACGAAGAATGAAAAAGACTAGACCGAAAACGGAGTTCGTTTGACCCAAAAACGAGTCAAGACAAAATCCCGCACCCGGACCGTTCTTTAAAAAGGGAAAAGTTGTAAAAATGACCCTACGAAAATTTTTGTATTTTTCCTACAAACTATATGACAAAAGAAAATTTTCTAAAAAAGCAAAATATTTTTTTTGATAATTTTCTTATTTTTTATGAATTATTTAAACTTTTAACGAAATTAAATTATAAAAAATATCAAATGACTTCGAAAAATTCTGAAAAATTTACCAAAAATACTTTATACTGTAACAGTCCTACGAAAAATAAAAAGAGCAAAATTGGCTTAAAAAATAAGCCCGAATAAGCTGTGTACAGCTTATGGGCTTATAAAGCTAAAATGCATATAAGTATCAATGCCCTTGAGTCTTTAACGAAAAAGACCCAAGGGCGCAGTGGTAAGAGTGGGTGTTATAAAGGGGAATGTATCGATTGGTCACGGGTTCGAGTCTTGCTCACCCGGACCAATTGTCTTTCCCCTTTTTTTTTCGAAAACTCAAAGAAGCAAAGTTGTTAAGCTCGTGGGGCTTAACAACTTTGTCTTCTACAACTTTTTACGAAAAGCTTTAAATAAGCTTAAAAATAAGCTTAAAAGTGACAGTTTGGCTTAAAAGGCTTAAGAGCTAGAAAAAGGCTAGGACAATTGGTCTTGTGGTCGAAATAAGCTAGGACTAAGGACTAAATAAGCAAAAGGGAGTCTAAACTAACCTAGATAAGCTAAAGAACTAAAAGCTTAAAGCTAAATAAGCTGTAACAGCTTATTTTTGACAGAAACTAAAAATAAAGCTTAAAACTAAAATTTGACTAAGTCATTTGGACAAATAAGCTAGGAAAAGGTAAATAAGCTCAACTATTATCTATATTAACCTAAAAAGCTATGAGGGGCCACAATGAGCTTATTAGAAAAGCTCAATAAGCCAGAAAAGGAAAATAAGCAACCCCTTCACCTAAGTCATTCAAAAACAGTCAAGGGGCTAGTTGAGGCTTAAAATTAAGCCATCAAATAAGCTCACTAAGGGCTGAAATTCAAGGTACTTACTAAAGAGCTTATGGGCTCTTTAAATAAGCCAAGTAATTGGGCTTTAGGTCACTTAAAAGCTAAGAAAAAGAAGCTTAAAGTCTCCCCTTTGCACCAGGGGAGCTTTAAGGCTAACTTAAAACTAGGGGCTTATTTGACAGCTTGTTAAAAGCTGTCAAATAAGCTCAAATTAACAAGATAAGCTAAAACAGATTTAGTACCCTAGCTTTTGGAGTTGTGCACCAATTTTTGACTTTTAAAAACCATTTTGACTAGCTGAATTTGATAGGTGAAAAAGGGCTTATGGATCTTTAAAACTGCTACTACAAACACTTGGTGAATTTTGACTTAACAAGTCAAAAGAACCAAGGGGATTGACAGCTTGGTTTAACACCACAAAACACACACTTTTAGAAACTTAAACTCAAACTCACAAGTGCTTAACTAAATAAGCACTTGTGGTGTTTATAAAATTCCATAGTTTAAAGAATGGTCTAGAAAAACTTTGAAATTCAATTTTGAAGCTTTAAAACTTTTGAAAACAGTTTAAACAAGCTTAATAATCTAAACTA
>BQNB010109478.1:0-22744 GCA_026074375.1 Tanacetum coccineum
CCAAGGTCTTTAAGAGAAAACATCTTGTTTAAGCTGTCAATAAACTTGTGAAGATATTTGTCATCAGTTCCTGTAATAATCAAGTCATCGACATACACCAAAACATAAATGGTAACTTTAGGAGTAATGTGAACAAACAGAGAAGTGTCCGATTGACACGCTTTAAAACCATTTGACACAAGAACAATCTTATGTTATCCGCATTGAATCTAGCACGCTTACCTCTTCTTCTTGGGCCAAATTTACGTAAGTATGTGGACCGAGAAAGATCTACTATGAGTGGGAGTTGAAGTGCAACTAAAAATGAAATCGGGATGAGAGATAATCCACATATTGGTGCAATCATCCATGGCTTTTGATGACAAAAGACAAGGAACACAGTTGCGCTGAAGGCTACAATCATGGAGATTGCTGAGAGCAACAAGGTACAAATACCAATAAGCAATCTTCTTGGCAAACTGACTAAGAAGTCTTTCTCAGAAAAACGTGCAGTTAGGATGGATAAGAACACTAGTAAAGCGGTAGTGGCTGAAAATAATAAGATCGTGTCTGATACAGCAAAGATAATGAAGTCAACCTCTTTTGTAAACACAAGTATGCCCTTATCTTGATTGCTTCCGCCAGGTACAGTAATTGTTGCTGCAAATACTATTGTCGTAATTGTTAGGATTTAACATCTAGCTAACCAAGTAGCTACGAGTACGCAACGGATAGGACCTAGTAATAGCATATGGTTAACACAAAATAAAAGGTGAATAGAAACGTGTACCTTTTAGCCAATGATCAAGAAAACAAAACAAGCAATTAAAGTAAATTGCCTCTACGGTTGCTCACAGTCATGTCAACCGAATGTATTAAGCTTGTCTAGGCTTAACTTCACAACCAACACCTCGTGTATAATATCGAATACCAAACGCACCTTATGAGCTTGTACCCGAAATAGAAACCACCGAATTATTTAATAAACTATATCCTCCTGATATAGTTTATTGTTTCAGCCGAACTAGTGCACACCAAAAACTACAACTTATGTGGACCTTTATTTGTCAAGCTAAGAATAAAATAAAGCACCAAAACCACTAAAGTGTTTTGTTGAATTCGTTGGAATACACCCAAAACCCAAGGTCTCTTCCAGGTTTAGACCATGCTTCCTTTTGCTTATCAACAAAAAAATATAAGTAGCTTTTTGGACAGAATTTAGATGGAACTTAAATAACTTTTCATTAAACTTTAAAAGGGTACAAGGTTAGTTTAACAGAAGAAACACTTAAATGAAATTACAATGAGCTAAAAAAAACTTTAAAATTACAAATTATCTAAAACCTAAAAAACTTAAAAACTTCGATGATGCCCTCCTAACTGAAAATCCTAAACTATTTAAAGACTAAAAATCAGCTGCTCTTCTTTCTTGTTGTGTTAGTTGTGTGAGAGGGAGTTGAGGGTCTTCATCTCAGCCATCAATCTTGCTTGTGTGCTTCTTTTGAGTTCATCCTAGCCTTCGATATGTCTAGGATTTGGTGAGGATTGCCAGCTTGGCAATTTGTAGCTGGGAAAGCTTAGTGGAGGAGGGGGGTGATGTTTACCCATGGTGGAATTGGGGTTATGGGATAAAAACGGGGTGGAGAAACCCGTGACTTGTTTGGGGGGAAAATTGGGCGGGAAAAGCTGTTTTGAGTTTAACAGGAAGGGGTTTGGGGTAATGGCAAAATTGGTCCCTCAATGTGTATGTGGTTGTTGCACCACACGTCCTTGTTGGGTGAAACTGTTTGGGGACTTGGCAGAAATAGTCCCCAAAAGTTATATAACCAATTGCATCACAAGTCCTTGTTAGTTATAACTTTGGAAAGGTGGCAGACTTGGCCCTTGGGGTATCTCTTTGGGCATTTGGCAGTTTTGCCCCTTCTCTTTATTTTCTTCTTTTCTTCTTTTTAAATAAGTTTAGGATTTGGCAATTTAAGTCCCTAAACTTATTTTTCTTCACTTGTTGACTTCTGGATTTGTCGGGGTTGACTTGGGTTGACTTTTTGACACTTGGGCTTGGACTTGACTGTGTCTTTTCCACGCTTTTCCATTCCGTGTCCGGTTTTGTCGTTTTGGCTTCGTTTTTCGTCCTTTTCTTAGATATCCGTTCCTGCACAACACAATTAGCAAAACAAGCATATATTTGTAAAACCAAATTAGCAAAACAAGCATATATTTGGCATTTTAAGTCCGTTTTTTTGGTTAGTTATTTGTTAACTTGTTTTTAAAGGTTATAAATTAAAAGGTTATAATATTGTCTGTAATTAAACAACATCAGGATTAAACATGCAAATATAGAATAACAGTTGTTATATGAATGAAAACAAATCCCAAGTATCTTTATTCATCAGAAATTAAAAACTGTCTTACAATTCCAAAATTATCCAAATACTAATCAAACACAGAGTTACATGAAACTACTAGCTGGCAACAATCCGATATTCCTAGTTAATTCAGAATGCTTAGGGAATGCCAAAGCCTTTGTGAAAGGGTCAGCTAAATTATCATCTGTGTCAATCTTTTCTATCTTTACATCACCCATCTTAATGGTCTCGCGAAGATAGTGAACTTTTGCGCGAAAATGTCTTGCACCTTTAGTGACTCCATCATCTTTCGCTATTGCTATGGCTCCAGTATTATCACAATACATACTTATGGGTTCTTCAATTGAGGGAACAATGCCAAGCCCATAAATGAATTTACGAATCCATACAGCCTCCTTCGATGCATCAAAAGCAGCGATATATTCAGCATCTGTAGATGAGGTTGCAAAAATACTTTGTTTTGTACTTTTCCAGTCAACAGTACCTATATTGAGAATGAACACATATCTAGTCTGTGACTTTAGGTTGTCAGCATCCGTCAGATATCCAGCATCAGTGTAGCAAGAAACTCTGAGCTCTCGTTCCATATTACCTCCATATACCAGAAACATATCCTTAGTATTGCGAAGATACTTAAGAATATTTTTAACAGCAGTCCAGTGTTCTTCACCCGGATTCTGTTGAAATCGGCTTGTCATGTTCTGTGCGAACGCAACATCAGGACGAGTACATCTCACAACATACATAATAGATCCTACAGCCGAAGCGTATGGAATATTTTGCATGCGCTGTTTCTCAGCAGGTGTTGAAGCACCTTGTGACTTACTCAATTTAAGCTTTTCTTGCATTGGGATCGTTCCACGTTTGGAATTTTCCATATAAAATCTTTTCAAGATTTTCTCAATGTAAGCACTTTGATTTAAACCAATTAACCGCTTTGACCTATCACGGTAGATCTTGATTCCAAGAATATATGCAGCTTCCCCTAAATCTTTCATAGCAAAACTTCTTCCAAGATAGGATTTTACATCTTGTAACATTGGAATATTGTTTCCCATGAGCAATATGTCATCGACATATAGAATTAGGATAGCGACATAACTCCCACTAGCTTTTAGGTATACACATGGCTCATCAGGATTTTGAGTGAAACCGAATTTCTTGATTTCATCATCAAATCGCTTATTCCATTGCCTTGATGCTTATGACTTATGTACTTAAATCGGAACGCTTGAGCTTGCATACTTGGGTTAGGATATTTTCGGATTCACACAAAAACCCTTCAGGTGCCTCCGTATGACTTCTTCGAAAAGATGTCCATTTGTGGCAAGGCGGAGGGAATGCGGGGAAGTCGGTTTTGACATCATTTACCATATCTCATAGTCATAGTTATGCGGCTTATAGCTTGAGAATCCTTATTGCTCTAAGTCTGCAACAGAGAGGAATAAGGTTCTCTTCATAATAAACCACGTAGTTTGAGTGAAGCCCTTTGCTACAAGACGAGCTTTAAGATGTTAGGCACCATTCCATGTCAGTCATTTTTCTTGATGAGCCACTTGCTTTCCAACGGTTCTAGCATTGGGGAGGAAGCTCAACTAAGACCCATACATCTTTGTCGTTCATGGATCTTTTCAACATTCATCGCATTAAGGCCATTTCTTGGATATTCTTGGATCCACAATGCAGCTTATAGTTAGGGGGTTAACCGAGATCCCCAAACTCATGTTCCTCGCATCGATGTATAAACACATCGATCTGTGGGGGACGGCAGTGTCCTTGTGGTCCTTACGAATGGGATTATTTTCACTTTGAGAGTTCATCAATTTCTTGATCACCGCTTCAGATTTAAGCTAGTGTCTACAGAAGGATTTGTATCTTCTTCTTGAATTAGTTCAAGATCTTACACACTCCTACTTGCTTTCAGATCTATAAGATCATTCTTAAAGAACTCAGCATTCTGAGCAACAAAAACTTTGTTCTCAGATGGGTTGTAGAAAGAATATCCATTGTTTCTTTTGGGTATCCTACGGAAGGATCACCTAATAAAGATCTAGGATCAAGTTTGATAGGTTTGGTAAGTGTATCACGCTTAATCTATTATGCAACGTCGCCTCACAACCCAGACTTTTTTAGTAAGAAAGCTTCAGGGGCTTGCCCATTGCCTATTTCAATATGTTGTCTTATCAACCTTCTTAGTTGGAACTTGTGTGAGAATGCGTTGCAGCTCCAGTATCAAGGGCATAATCCCAAAGGACTTTGGTAGAGAAGTTTGACTCATTCATGGAGAACATGTCTAGCAGTGTGTTCAATTTCTCCCTCTTTGCACTTCATTAATTTTCGAGGCGTGTAGGGAGGATAGCTAAGGAGGCGATGGGCATAATCCCATGCTCTTTAATATGTATCCAAAAACTCTTGACCATACTATTCACCTCCACGATTTTGATGTAGGTGACTTAATGGTCTTTGAGTTTGGTTTTCTACTTCCTTTTTGAAATACCTTAAAGGTTTCAAACACTTCATGTTTATGTTTCAGCAAGTAAACATAACCATAACGACTGAAGTCGTCAGTAAAAGTGACGAAGTAGCTGGCTCCTTGTCTTGACACAATTCTAAATGGGCCACATACATCGGTGTGTATTAGTCCAAGTAGATCTTTAGCCCTTTCCACTTGATGTGAATAGGGTTTTCTTGCCATCTTACCAGACAAGCATGAAACACACTTTCCTAATGACTCAATGTCAATAGAATTGAGAAGTCCATCATGTTGCAACTTTTCAATGCGTTTCTTGCTAATGTGTCCAAGACGACAGTGCCACAAGAGAGAAGAGTCTAAATTAATTTTAGCTCTTTTATTAGTAATTTGACATAACATAGATAACTATTACTTTGTATTTGACAAGACATTTCCAATTTCAAATCCATACGTGGGACATTCATAAAAATAAACTAGATGATTCTTTGAAATCTGAAAATAACATTTTTCCTTCATATCGTTAATTAATCCATCGTGTCAAACAAATAGGAAACTAGTAATATACACCTCTTAGTAATTGAGGAGCATAATGGGGAACTAAATTGTTCAAGACAATAACTAATCCACTAGGGAGCTCTAAATGATAAGTTCCAATTGCTTTAACGGCTGCACGATGACCATCACCCACGTACAGACTCAAAGCACCTGGTTTTAGCTTCTTACTTCCCCGTAGCTCCTGAGTAGTAATATAAATATGAGTACCACAACCAGTGTCATAAATCCAAGATTTACTAGGGAAAGAATAGAGTTCTATGGTGAAAATACCTGAAGTGCTAGCTCCCTGAGATAGCTTCTTCTTTTCATCATTCAAGGACGAGATACAACGGTGACTGTTCCTTGTCCAGTGCCCATCTTTACCCACATTGGTGGAAATGGCGTCCTTTGTAGGGTTTCCTTCTTAGGTGGCGGGGGTCTTAGGTTTAGAGCCAAATGGTGCATTGTTAGGTGCATAACCCATCTTGCCTTTACCTTTACCATGACCCCCCTTAGCAGCTTTGTGCGGTTTAGTTTTTGGTTTTTTCTGATTCCCTTTCCTGCTCTCTATTGATGAAGTGCTGGATTAGCATCTTTCTTTGGCCTGCGTTTCTTCTTGAGCTTAAAGCATGGCATGTAGTTCTATTTTTCGGTCATCCCCATCTGCCGTGCATATTAAAACTTCTGCATGAAGTGGCAAATCCTTATTTGAGAGACTAAGATAAGACTCATGCAAGGTTTTGACAACTGGTTGACCGAGTCGCTCCAAGTTGTCAATGTTAGCCCTTCATATTTTAGGAACATGTAGCTACAGATTGCCTTTCCTCCTGTTGCAAGTGTGAAATTCTTCACAGTCTGCAGTTAGTCTCCTGTTAGCTTGTTTTGAAAACATAGCTTTTAGTTCCTGGAGCATGTCATAAGCACCAAGATGAGCTAGATTTCGTTGGATATCTAGGTCCATGGTCAACAACATGAGTACAGCAACTTCCCTTTGCCCTTTAACCCATGCAGCGTGAGCTGCAAGGTCCTGAGGAGGGATTTGCTCTCCAGGTTGTGCAACTGGTGCAGCAGGAATAGGATGCTCAAGGTAGTATTCCTTGTCTTCAGTTGAAAGTACCAAACGTAGTTGTCTGTACCAATCAATGAAGTTGGGTCCAGTGAGTTTTTGTTTCTCGAAGAAACTCCTGAATACCGAATTGTTTCCGACTGAGGTAGTCATCTACAATAAAAGTTCAAACAATTAGTATTTTCGATAATTAAATTCTTAATAGAATTAACTACCCAATTAATTTACTAATTAAGACTAAGATCCAACTTGCAGTCCCACTTATTACCCAAGGTCTGACCAGGATGTAAACAAGTGGGGCAAGAGGTAAGCGTCGAGCGTTAATTGCAATTTAATGCAACTCTTAGATTTATGATACTTGTCAAAACATTAGTCAGCTTGTAATAATGTTAAGAGCATGTTTAGTATCATCTTATGCCTCGGGTCCAGGGTCTGACCAAGAGACTCGAATTAAGTCGACCAAACGAGAACGTGTGAAAATCGTCAAAGGTCTGACCAGTAGACGAAATTCACCATGGGTTGGTATGGGTCCAGGGTCTGACCAAGAGACTCAAACCAATTGCACGTGTTCTACGATTGGGTGGCATAGACTTAAATTTTCTAGGGGTATTCACATAAATGTGTCAAAACGTGTACAAAGAAGCATGTAAACAACTTTGTAACACTAATTTAAAAACTTTTAATAATGACACTGTAGTGACATTCCATGGTTCACGGTAACTCCAATCGAACTCGCAAAGAAGCGGAGAAAAAGGTCAGCGCGAAGCGTATTAAAAACCTTATTTCTTTAGGGAATTACGTAAAACCTATTTCTTTTGGGAATGACGTAAAAACAAAACCGCCTTAAAACTTCTCTTTTAGTCTGTTCTAGTGGAATGAGCGTATTCACAAATAGAGTCCATAGCGTCCAGTTTTTAATTCTATGAAAAATCAAGTTTCAATTGTTTAACGTCTTCTTATTAAATTTTCACTAAAAACAGTCTTTCACGAAACTAAATGCGTTGGTCTCTTAGAGCATGCATTAGGCCGTTGTAAAATTAATAGACTGCGTAACATCATCTTTTAGTCATATGGCATAATTTAAGTAGGCATGTACCACAATTTTAGACATTAATATTATCTGCATACTAAGATTTATTATTAAAAGATGACATTAAGCATAAATGTATACATGTAAATCAGAGTTCTCTCGCGAGTCTTCCCCTAATGGTGAACCATAAGACCTCACTAGGTTTTCTGCGAAAGTGCCTAATTGCCCCTTTCACCACATATTGTGATTGGAGTAGGTCTTATAGCCGGATAGACAATATAATTAAATTGAAGAATTTCATACAAGCCTATATTAACAATTTTAATTTTCCTTTTAACCTATACTTAAATTTTTTAATAGTTTTCAAGATCAATATCTACATATTTTATTTATCTTATGGCAAGAATCTAAATATTATTGTCATATTTTTCTAGTAAAACTTAAATAAAATATCAAACGCAGCAGATCATAGCATATGTTTTAATAATAGGCATGTAAACTAGGCGTATAATTAAAACATAAAACGTGTAACCCATAAAGCTAAAACGAGTTGGCTCGTGATGCCACTGTTAGATTTATCATCTAGGTAACCAAGTAACTACGAGTACATAGCGGATTTGGATCTAGTAATAGCATATGATTAACACGTAACTGAAAAGGAAATAGAAAACGTACCTCTCAGCAAATTGATCAAGAAAACAAATTAAGCGACTAAAACAATGGCCTCTACGGTTGCTCACACAATCACGTCAACCGAATATATTAAGTTTGCTAGACTTAACTTCACTAACGAACAACCTTTGTATTATTAACCCGAATTGTTAGGATTTATGTTTTAGTAAGTTAGTACCGACGGTACAAAATGTAAGTACTGTTGAATTAGTTAGTACCGTTAGTTAGAAAATAGTTAGTACCGTTTATGAGATATGTATGAGATATCTTAGGAAAAGATAAGAATGCGTTTTGTAAGCCTGTTCTGTTAGGGTTTATCCTTAGTATATAAAAGGATCCCCTTGGGCATAGTTAGATATATGTCCTCAAGATATCTCATATCAATATCATATCTCAAATAGTTAGTAATCTGTAATAGTTCAAAGCAGATTAATAGAAGTTGTTATTTTAGTTATACATTATTTTTCTTAGTACTTGTGTTGAGATTCCGCATCAACATATTGTATTCATAATAAGTGTTTCTATATAGTCAGTTGTATTTATACATCTTGGCTATCATCATTCATAGGCTACAAAGATCTATTCGTTTAGGGACTCACAAGTGGTATCAGAGCCTGTGAGAAACTCTGAATAAGAAGAACAATCTAATCAAACTCTCATTCTACTAAACTTAACATGTCTGCATCATCATCACAAGATGAAATTCCACCACCACCACCTCCACCATCATCACAAACACCAACCCAACAAACTCCTCATACAGTTTCAACCATCAAGATGCCTATTCTCAAAAAGGGAGAGTATGATATCTGGGCTATGAAGATCTGGAGTGGAGTAATATGGAGCATGGGCATATTTGGCCCATACAGGATTAATCCAATCTGGAGGTTATACAAATGGGAATGGTCGTTTCAACTCACTTCAGATTACACCAGGACAAATTTAGGTTTTGCCTCTAGAACTGCCAGAGAGATTGTAGCCAGAGGAAAAGATGAGAGAAAAGCAAGGACCACCTTGCTTATGCCCTTACCGAAGTCATTGCTAAAATTCCATAAGATGAAAAGAGATGCAAGAAATATGGGATGCATCAAAATCTACGATTTGGTGGAAATGACGAATCCAAGAAGATGCCAATAAAGTATATCTTGAAGCACAGTTTAAAGGAATTCTCTGTATCCATCAACAGAAGGGCTTCACAAAGTTATGACAGGTTCAAAGTCTTCTATGTTAGCTAGTGATTCAATGGAGAAGGCGGTATCTACTGAGGATGCTAATCTAAAAATTCCTAGATTCGTACCTTCTTTTGCTGGTCAACAAGGTCCTCCCTAATAATAGAACCAAAACTAGGGGGTGGACCTCTTGTTTTGATGATATGTACATAATATAAGAGTCTTGAGAGTGATATAAAGGCTCTTACTGTATTCATCATCCTTACACACAGAATGTAGCTTTTGTCTCTGAGAACACCAGCAGTACTAATGAAGTTAGTACCGCTTATAGTGTTCCCAATCTTTCTGGTCAAAACACAAAGTATGAACAAACTTCATCATACTCACTTCTTGCTAATCAATCTAGCTGCCCTCAACTGGATCATGAGGACTTGGTACTGATTGTATGAAATATGACCTTGAAGAAATGGTCTTGAAGTGGCACTTTTAGTGGCCATGATCTCAATGAGAATGAAAAGTTTTACAAGAAGTGGTAGAAAGCTACATTTTGATGCAAAGAGGCTGTTGGTCTTGATAAAAACCAAAGTTGGAATGCCACAATTGCCACAAACAGGTCAATTTTTCTAGAGAGTGTAGATTAAAGGGAACTCAGATAATAGGAAGGAGGAATGCATGAATTCTGGAAACAAGTGAATGGGCGGAGCAAAACTGGACAAAAGGGGTAATTCTAAGCATGGGTGACAGTTGATGGAGAGGTTCGTGGATTGGGACCAATCATTCAGATGATGAAGATTATGCTTTTGAGGCTTTGCAACCAGCTCAGACTCAGACACAGACCGGTAATTTCATGTTATAATAAGTGTTAATAGAGTCTTATGCTAATCTTAAAAAACTCTGATGATGATTAAAAGAGAAACAATCTTAGTGATGCAAGCAATGATATAAGGACATATTTCAGGTCTTAAGAATGTTGAAGGCACAGTTACGATGCCTCATCAACAAGATAACTTTGAGTATGAACAACAAGGATAAAAGTTTATGAAAATAGATTTAGATGATTAAAACAGATGTTCTCACATTTACCATAAGAAATTATTGGCAGAAGAAGCTCAAAAAGAAAGAAGATTTAAAGGTAAAAGTAGAAAAATGCATAATTCTTCTATTTAGAATCTTGGTAACTCTAAATACCCAAATGAGTGCTAATATGAATAAGTTTGGTCTTAGGTATGGGATCAAAATTTGATAGTTTTTTAAGTTTGAAAATGAAGTTTTGCAGGAGTGTTTTTTTTGTATAAAAGAGAGTGGATTGTAGAAACACCTATTGAATATAGGTTTAAGAAGGAATGCATGTGTACCCCCACCCATGCAGGGAATTATATGCCCACTGGACCTGAATTTGGAAATCAGATTTTCTCTCGTTTACATTTTGGTCAAAAAGACTCAACCTAGTGAATCTGAATCCAATCAATGTCGAATGTGATACAGGTGAATTTAACATTTAGTACAGAAACCCTCTGAATTAGTGTCTGAACCAGTTGTCATTGAATCTAATGTAGAATTGTCCACTAAGGTTTGGTTCTTGATGCTCTATAATTGAGGGAATATGAATCTGTAGTGTGATGATTGTGTGTACTATACCAAAAAACAACAAGAAACACCTTGTTTTGTACAGCAAGTAAAATACTTCCTAGGGGAAAATGTCAAAAGTTAAAAACACACTATAGTCAAAACCTAAGTTGATAAGTTATGAATTAGGGCTTGGGTTTGCTTGTTTAAGAGCATGTTTTGTATGTGGTAGTCTTAATCATTTGATTAGAGATTGTGATTTTCATGAGAAAAGAATGGCAAGAAAAGCTGACTTAAAAAATGTTTGGAATAATGTGCATAGAGTGAATAAACAAAATCAATTTGTTCCTTCAGCAGTACTAACTAGAACTGGTATAATTCCAGTTAGTACTGCTAGAGCTAGCAGTACTAAAAATTTTAGTACTGATAGGCAAGCTTTAACAGCACAGAAGTTACTAACCAAGACTGCCATGAAAGTTAATACTGTTAGTCAATTTTGATAGAGTTTTGTTAGACCAGCAACATGTTTTTACACAAAACTCATTCACCAACAAGGCCTTTTAAAAAAACAACAGTACTTAGACAAAAAATTTCAAATCAAAAGGTTAATACTGCTAAGGTACAAGCAGTTAGTACTGTTGGGGGGAAAAGGGAAACTGTTGTTAAGCCCTCAGCAGGTTGTAATTAGAGACCACAAAGATACCATGGTGGAAATCAAATAAATTAGTGGATCCACGTCTTGGTAATTATTACATTTCAAAGATTCACTATGGCAGGACTCAAGCCCAAACAGGCCTTGGGTCCCTAAGAGAACACTAATCTCTTTTCTTTTAATGTCAGGATTATCCAATAGAGCTCTTAAAGAATAAAGGAATTGTTGATTAGTGGATGTTCCAGGACATGCCATGGGTACTGGCTACCTTGATGAATTCTAGACTTTAATGGTGGCCTGTAGCTTTTCTGGAGAGTAATAAAGGTTATATCACTGGTAAAGTGGTTAAAATAAATACTGGAGGAAAGTTAGATTTTTGAGGAGTGTGGGCTTTGATAGACAAGTAACTTTGCAGTTCAATTTTTTTTTTCTGTGTCACAAAATGTTGTGACAAAAAGAACAAGGTTCTGTTTACTGACTCTGAATGTCTTGTTTTGTCTCCTGAATTTAAGTTACCTGATGAAAATCAAGTACTACTTAAAATCCCTAGACAAAACAACATGTACAGTTTCAATTTAGAGAACATTGTTCCTACAGGAGGATTGGCTTGTTTATTGCAAAAGGCCACAACTGATGAAATTCTAACAAATGGCATAAGAGGCTGGGTCATGTAAATTTCAAAAACCTTAACAAACTAGTGAAGGGAAACCTTGTAAGAGGTTTACCTTCAAAGATTTTTCAAAATGACCACACTTGTGTTGCTTGTCAGAAAGGAAAGCATACAAGGCCTCTTTGTAAGGCCAAAACAGTAAGCTCAATTAGCCAAACCCTATAACTTCTACATATGGATTTGTTTGGACCTACATCTGTAAGGAGTTTGAATCATAAGACCTATTGCCTTGTAATCACTGATAATTTTAGCAGGTTTAGTTGGGTATTTTTCTTAAGAAACTAGGATGAAAACTAGTGCAATCCTTAAGGACTTTATAAGACAAATAGAGAACCAATTGAATCAAAAGGTTAAGACCATTAGAAGTGATAATGGAACAGAATTTAAGAACAAGGAGGTTATTGAATTCTGTGGGATAAAAGGGATCAAGAGGGAATATAGTAATGCCAGAACTCCACAACAAAATGGAGTTGCTGAGAGAAAGAACATGACCCTTATTGAGGCTGCAAGGACCATGCTTGCTGATTCATTTTTACCTAACACTTTTTGGGCTGAAGAGTACGTACTCGACTGTTATGTTCTAAATAGTGGTATTAGTGACAGCTCTATATAAGACACCTTATGAACTTTTTAACTCGGTAAGATACCTATTATTAAGTTCTAAGACTTTTTTGGGGTGCCATTGTAACCATCTTGATACCATTGACCACCTGGCAAGTTTGCTGTGGGAAATCAGATGAAGGGGTTTTTAGTTGGAGATTCTCTCACAAAAGCAAGGCTTTTAGGGTATACAATTTAGAACCAAAAGGTTGAGAAAACCTGCACATCCACCTTATTAGGACAAACAAATGTTGCAGGAAATAGGACCAACTTGGCTTTTTGATCTTGATTATTAACTGATTCTATGAATTATCATACTGTTAGTTCAGAGAATCAGTTACCTACACTGCAGAGGTCCACACGAAGCTAACCAAAATGCAGGTACAAAAGAGATTATTGATGTGGGGGATTCTGATAAAGAAGATGATTCTGCACAAGACTGTTTTGTACTGCCAATATGGCCTTCTAATTCTTCCACAACTACTCCAGCAGTAACAACAGATGATAAGAGAGCAGGTCCAAGAGAGGAAGAACAAGTCTTTATGGATGACCTTGAAAGACTTAAGAACCAAGAAAAGGAAGCTTATGAGGAAGCTGAAGCTCTCAGGAAGAAGTTTGAGACCTTGGTTATAAAAGAAGGAGTTGCTAAGCCTGGCAGTACTAACATTTTTAGTACTGTTAGCACACCAGCCAAAGCTAGCAGTACTAATCCAGTTAATACTGCTAGCATACCAGTTAGTACTGCCAGTCCTTATGAGGGACTCTCTCTTGATGATCCAACACATTCTGAAGAAGATGATTAGAAATACCTCCACTTGAGTGATTATCTATCAAAATTCCCTGTGGTATTATTCCAATACTTCATCTTATGATTGATGGAGGGATTTGCGTGGCTGACTTCATTTAAACTTGGAAAACTGTTGGATGTTAGTCCTATTCCCACATCAAGGATTCACTCCACTCATCCTAGAGCACTTATTCTAGGAGATCCAAACTCAGCAGTACAAACAAGAAGCAAAGTAAGCTACAAGTTCTGGAAAGCTCATGCTTTTGTTAGTTTTGTTTAAAAGCAAAAGAGAACTAACCATAAGGACTTCATCCATTTTTTATTTGCTTGTTTCCTGTTACTCAACATGAACCAAGAGATTTAGAAACTCTTGATGATGAAAGTGGGTTGATGCTATGCAAGAGAATTGTTTTGCAGTTTGAGGATACCAAAAGGTTTGGGTCTTTGTAGATTTGCCTTATGGGAAGAAGGCTATCATTTATAAAGTGGTTTGCGAAACCAAGAAGGATGAAAGAGGAGTTGTTGTCAGAAATAAAGCAAGGTTAGTTGCTCAGGGTATAGGCAAAGAGGAAAGGATAGACTCATGTTGAGGTTTTTGCTTCCTGTGGCAGACTTGAAGCATAAGGGCTCTTTTTAGCCTTTGCCTCATATTATGCGTTTTGGGTAGATCTATCATGAAGGAATGTGAAAAGTGCCTTCCTTTATGGGAAAATTGATGAAGAGGTCTAGGGTCTCAACCAATAGTTTTTCAAGGATCCTAAAAATTATCCTAAGAAAGTATACAAGGTTGTAATAAGCTCTCTATGGGCTACTCAAGCTTCCCTGCAGCATTGGTAGCTACATTTATATACTTTCTGTTGAGAATGGATACAGAAGAGGAACCATTGACAAAACTCTCTTCCTAAAGAAAGACAAACATGATATCATACTTGTTCAAGTCTATGTGGATGATATCATCTTTGGGTCAACAAAGAAATCTTGGTGTGATGAGTTTGAGGCATTAATGAAGAGTTCGGATTTCAGAGGTGTTAATAGGGAGAGTCTACGTTCTTTCTTAGTTTCAAGTCAAACAGAAGGCAGATGGGATATCTTTTTAGTCAGGATAAGTATGTTGCAGAAATCCTGAAGAAGTTTGACTTTGCAAATGTGAAGACTGCTAGTACACCAATTGAGACTCAGAAGCCTTTAGTCAAGGATGAGGAAGCCAGTGATGTGGATGTCCATCTCTATAGGTCCATGATTGGCTCTTTAATGTACTTGACTGCTTCTAGACCTGACATTATGTTTGCAGTTTGTGCTTGTTTAGGTTTGTTTTTTTTTTTTTTGAGTCACTCAAAGACTTCCATCTTAAGTGCTGTCAAGAGAATTTTTTGGTTACCTAAAGGGCAAACCTAAACTTGGGCTTTGGTATCCTAGTAGTGTCTTCATTTGACCTGGAATTACTCGATAGTGACTTATTGCTGGAGCAAATCTTGACAGGAAATCCACAACAGGAGGTTGTCAATTTCTTGGCAGGAGACTTATTTCTTGGCAATGCAAGAAGCAGACCATTGTGGCTACTTCTACTACTGAAGCAGAATATGTTGCTGCTGCAAGCTGCTGTGGGCAAGTTTTGTGGATTCAGAATCAAATGTTAGAAAATCTACATTGATAATGAGAGCACCATTTGCATTGTAAAGAATCCAGTATATCATTCCAAGACAAAGCACATTGCTATTAGGCACCATTTCATAAGAGATGCTTATGAAAAGAAACTCATTCAGGTGCTTAAAATCCACACTAATGATAATGTAGCTGATTTACTCACCAAGGCATTTGATGTTAGCAGGTTTCAGTTCTTGGTTGTGAATATTGGGATGATTAATCCATAAGCTGCATTGGTTAAAGGGAGGAATTGTGATGTGTTGTAAAGTTTGTATAGAAAAATAAGTTAACCTTAGGTGATGCATTTCCAAAGTTTTGATGGTGTTAAGAGCATCATTGGGAATAGTTATTGATGGTACTGAAGCACTTCACTTACCTACATTGTTCACTCTTTGATTGGACAAAGTTAGTACCGCTAGGCAAAGTTTGTACCGCTTTAGAGATGTTAAAGAAAAATACCGACGAGGGTACAAAGTGTAAATTGAAGCGGTTTCCTTGAAATTAGGTCTCCTAAACCTATATAAACCCATTTCAATTGCGCAGTTTCTCTCTCTAAACCACATTCGAACTTACAAGCCCTAATTTCCTCTTTCACAACGATCTCTATTTCAAGTAAAATGGCGGTTCTTGATTCATGTCCGAAGCATAACATGGTTGCATACTTGGACAAGTCTGAAGGGAATGTAGAGTTTCATGAGATCATTGATTTCCTTACGCGAAGTTCAATTCATCATGCTCTCACTGTAAGTCCTATTGTATCTACTACCTTTGTTGAAAAATTTTGGACGTCTGCTAAGTCCAAAACAATCAACAATGTTAGGCACATTACTGCCAAAGTAGCTGGCAAGTCTGTGTCTATCTCTGAGGCATCCATAAGAAGTGATCTTCTTTTTGATGATGCTGATGGGATAGACACCTTACCTAATCAGGACATTTTTGATGCTATACAGCGAATGGGGTATGAGGGGGATTTAACGGTGTTAACCTTTAATAAAGCTTTGTTTTCACCCCAATGGAGGTTTTTATTTCACACAATTAATCATTGTCTAAGTTCCAAAAGCACCTCTTGGGATCAAATTCCTACAAACATTGCCACTGCTGTCATTTGTTTAACATCTAATCAGAAGTATAATTTTTCTAAATTAATTTTTGATGGTATGCTTAGACATTTAGATGCTAAGAAGAAGTTTGTCATGTACCCACGCTTTATTTCTATCTTTTTAGGTAAACAATTAGTTGATGTGTCTGTACCTTTAGATCATTTTCCTGTAAATACTTTAACTAGTAAAGTCTTTTCTTTCATGGTTAAGAAGGGTAAGCATTTCTCAGGGAAAGTAACCCCTTTGTTTGCTACTATGTTGGTCCAACCAACTCAGGATGAGGGTGCTTCTTCAGAAAGACCATCTGAAGCACTACCTACACCCTCCCCTGCTCCTACTAGTGAAGTACCTTATGAGCCACAAACTGACTCATCTCCATCTCATGCTCACACATTGTTGAGGTACTCTTGAAGCATCAGACTTCACCATCCCCAAGACCTATCACCAACTACTACTATTCATGTTTTCTATCCCAGAAACCTCTGGTGAAAATCTTGGAAGTCATTCATCCAGTGATAAGTCCCTTTCAGGAATGAGGGTGACATGACTATCCAAGGTGTCTATGATCTTTGTCTATCTTTATGTAAACAGGTTCTGATCAGGCAAGGAAATACAAGCTTGTAGGCTCAGATCACCAAGCTCAAGAAGCAAGAATAAACTCTGTCATCAAAACATCATAAAGCATATCTGAAGAGTGTCTCATTGCAGCAAAGATTCCCAAGGAAGAGCTTCTCAAAGAAACATAGGGTGCACAAAGAGTCTGTATCCAAACAAGGGAGGAAGATTGCAAAAGGAGAATCATTAGTTCAAAGAGATCCTCTGTTTGATGTAATGCCTGAAGATAAAATTGATCACATGGAAACGAAAATGCTCAAAGTGAAGGGTTGACAGAGAAATGGTGGATGATGACAAGAGATGTGAAGTTAGACTTAGTACTGAGATGTAGTTAGTACTGACAAGGAAGTTTAGTAATGACTCTTGAGAAAGTTTGTACTGATAGACCTATAGTTAGTACTGAGATCATAGTTAGTACTGATGAACAAAATTGAAGGTACTGATGAACAAGTTGAAGGTAATGAAGTACACAATGAGGGTATGAAGAGGAAAATTAAAGGTAATGAAGAGGATCTTTAATGTACTGAAGAGCAAAGAGGAAGGTACTGAGAGAAAGTTAAAAGTACTGTTAGGCAAATAAAAGGTACCGAGATCAAACTGAGGATGAAATTGTCTACTCAAGCCACTCAAACATCCAATCATAAAACCTATCTTCTATGATTTTTGGAGATGATGAAAACAATATATACAAAAACATTTCCTCCTCAACATGAGTCAATGCCAAAGCTGCTTACTAAAGAAAAAAGAGAAAGGTTATAGAATTGAAGGATGTTGAAGAAATCGATAGACCTAGGCCTATTCTACAAGATCACTTCTCACTATTAAAGCCCCCCCCCCCCTTCTTCAAAGATTGATCCAAAAAGACAAGGGAAGAGATGTTTGAGAGGAGGATGAATCTGAAAGTGAATCTGATGGCATTCCTCAAGCTGAGAAGAAGTTTAAGCAGCTTGAAAGTGATGAAGAGTTGGCAAGGAAAGTTCAAGAAGAGTGGGAAGCTGAAGAGGAGAGAAACAGAATTGCTGAAGAAAATGCTGCAAATGAAGAACTTTAAAGACTTTGATGATTTAAAGGCAAGAATTAGCAGATAGACTTCTTGCTGAGAAACTTCAAGAACAAGAAAGAGAGCAATTCACAATAGAAGAAAGAGCTAAGTTCCTTCATGATACAATTGCTGCTCAAAGAAAGTTCCTTGCTCAACAAAGATCAGAAGCTATAAGGAATAAACCAAACCCAAGATTCACTCAGAAATCAAATGTTTAACCTATTGAAGCATGTGGGAAACTACAAACATGCTGAATTGAAAATCAAGAAGTTTGAGGAAGTACAAGCTTTATATGAAAAGATTAAGAGGTCTGATGAAGATTTCATCTCTATTGGATCTGCTGAAGATGAAAGGTTGATCAAGAGGATGAATGAGAAAGGAGTTGATTTATCTAAGAGTGAAGTGATCAAGGAAGAAAGCAAAGATGAAGTTAAGGAGGAAGATAAAGATGAAGAGAGTACTAGAAAAAGAAAACTTGGTACTAGGAAAAAGATGAAGTCAAGGAAAAGAAGATATATTCAATACACTTCTGAAGATGATAGTGAAAAAGAGATTGATGAACTGAGATTGTATTTAACTATAGCTCAAGATGAAGAAAAAGAAGTGGACTATGAAATTCTTGACAGAAAATATCCAATTAAAGAATGGAAGACAGAGTGTCTTGGAGCTAAACCACAAACTGATCAAGCTGAACACCTTGAGGAGATTAATCTAAATGTGGTGATTAGGAGTAATGGACAGAAGAGATACTTTAGTACTTTGATGACTGTATTGTCTATATTTTGATAGAGAAGATCTGAATGTGTGTATCAAATGGTATGGAAAAATAACCAAGATGAGATGCCTGAAGGTTTTGACAGAGTTCTTTGGGGAGATTGATGGGTTTTGTTCAACTCAGATGATAAAGATGAGTTTTGGAGTTCACAGCTAGATTGGATTATTGTGAGTTGGAAGTTGCATAGTTCTTCAGGAATACATACTTTAGTGACTGATACAGGTTTAGTCATCCATATGCTGGTAGAGAAGAAGTATCCTTTGAGAAAGGAAGTACTGAAGCAAATGCTGGAAATTGAAAGTTTGAGTCTGAAGATGAAAGTACTTTGGCATTAGTTGATTGAATTGTCAGAAAGATACTTGCCATCGCAAAACGTAATAATTTTACGTAACCAATAAAAATGAATGAACAAAGTTAATAATTATCCTCAAAATAATTACTTAACCCTTTCTTGATGTAAACATTTAATTGTTTGATGTCCGTTTACGCTAATTGATAATTTATAGCTTACGCGATTTAACTTAATTAATAAAATTAAAGTAAACACGTACGAGAAAGAAAAAAAAATAATTAGTAACAAAAAAATGACGTCGTAAATGACCTGAAAATACGGAAATGTTACATCTGATACCAAACTGTCACACCCCCAGACGGGGCCTGGGCGGAATACGTGTCCGGAGGCGTGACTTTGTTGAGCATCTCAAGTACAAAGCATAAAGAACGACTTCTAATGGTACGTTTTAAAAATAAACACCGTTGCAAAGTTTTAAAATAATAATAATAAGTTTTACATCGATTAAATTTAAAAGATTCAAAGTTAAAATGCGGAAGCTTAAATAAGTTCAACAACGGTATTTAAAGACATTAGATAATCTTGGTAAACTGGTACAGGGCAATAGACTTCACTTAGGCAGTATCAGCATCCCATGTAAGCACCTGAGAAAAAACTATGTTAAACGTCAAATAAAGTTGAGTGAATTCATTAGTTTAGTTCAAAACGATATTATAGTGGACACAAGATATCAAAACGTATGCTGACAGTTATAACAGATACAGATACAATTTCACATTAAAAAGGTATTTACGTTGCGCTAAGTCATGACACCGAAGCTAATTACGTTTACAGCATAGGTTATTGCTAGGTTGAAACAAGCCCCGAGGTACTGACCAGGGACTACATTCTTAAGCTTCGACATGGTATAAATCCGTTTATCGGGTAACCCCGGTGTGTAGTGAGGTTTAATCACACGGATAGGGATAATTAGTCCTAATCAGATCTTTTTATAAAACACTCGCGCTCCTCGAACGGGGTTCCTTCCAGTCAAGAGCTTGAGGTTCATGATTAGTGGGCAGTAGTTTTGTCTAAACGCTACTTAGGCAACACGTAAACAGGGAAAATCTCACGCAAAGTACTTGTGTCCAGTTTTAAAAGCAAGCAATGTTTCTCACCTCAAGTTATAAAACATTTAGTCAAAACGAGTGAAAGAATGGGGCTATGAACTCACCTTATACGGGTAGTGGATCAAAAGGAATCAATCAAGTGAAAATGAATCCTCCGGTTCTAGCGACAAACCTATCAGTATAGGTCGCGGTTTAAGAATGATGTACAACGAATAACGCTTAACGCAAGAACTGATCATCCGAGCACGAGTAGACACGGCGTATCCCTTTTTAAAACGTACTTTCGAAAGTTATAAGTTTTGACAAGTCTCGACGTTTTAAAACATCTTCAAAAATATTTCGTCTTTTAGTGTATTTCGTCTTTTAGTGTATTTCGTCTTTTAGTGTATTTTGTTTTTAGTGTATTTCGTCTTTTAGTATCTTTCGTCTTTTAGTGTCTTTCGTCTTTTAGTGTATTTCGTATTTAGTGTATTTCGTCTCTTAGTGTAGTTCGTCTTTTAGTGTATTTCGCCTCTTAGTGTATTTCGTCTTTTAGTGTCTTTCGTCTTTTAGTGTATTTCGTCTTTTAGTGTATTTCATCTTTTAGTGTATTTCGTCTTTTAGTGTATTTCATCTCTTAGTGTAGTTCGTCTTTTAGTGTATTTCGCCTCTTAGTGTATTTTGTCTTTTAGTGTCTTTCGTCTTTTAGTGTATTTTGTATTTTAGTGTCCCGACACATCAACGTTGACTCAATAACTAAAAATGTTGACCTAAACTCGACACTTACGTTTTTCTACATTTTATCATAAGTTTGATAATAAAAGTATATTTTTGACGCTTTTATAAAGTTTACGAAATTTCGGCATGACCTTTCTAAAAATATCGACTTTCCATTTTTATCAACCTCGACTCGTGAAAATATCCGTTTTTACAAAGTACATCTTTTATTGACTCGAAAGTATATCCGATCTATTTTCGACAACACCTCAAATATCGCAACAAATCCGTTCTAAACCTAAACCTCTTCGACATTTAACTTACGCTTACAACAAATCCAACATCTACTTAATTTCTTCGCCAACGATATTTAACTCAACATACGATAAATCTTTAAATAATCGATATAGCCGTAATAATAGCAATATATATATCAACATAGTCACAATGAACTTTTAAATGCAAAAGTACAACTACTTTTTATTTTCTTCCATTTATAAACAAAATATTAAACTTTGAGACTTGTAGTTTTATAGAAAACTAGATAATGGTTTTCACAACGATCCGCTTTGTACACCTTGTTCGGGATGATCATACGAATGCAAAAGTACAACTTATTTATGAAAAGTAAAGATGACTTACAAAGAAACACGACGAAAGGTGGATTAGAAATCAAAAACAACCCAAACGTTGTTTTACAAATTACCCGGATGAACTAACAATCAACACGAACAATATATCTTCGAGTGGATGATCAAAGATTAAAAACAAATGGGTTTGTGTGTGCTTGGTGTTTCGGCAAAGAGAGGAAAAAAAGAAAAGAGAAGTAAAGTTTATGTGTGTGTGAGGAATGGTTACAAGAAATGAGAAGATATGATGTATATAGACAAGAGTTTCACACACAAAAGTGTGTTGGTGTGTGTGTGGTCACGGCAAGGAGACAAGCCACAAGGGGGACCAAAATGATCTACAAATCACATTTCACCTAGTACTAGTCCATTCCATTTTTCAAGCAACCATGTCTAAGCAAATGATTCAAATTTGAATCCTATGCATATGCATATATGCATGTCCGGTTATGTATAGGCCAAAGGGGGGACCAAAAATATTTTTCCCACTTTCTAGGATCACTAGTGCTCTTTTGTGAATTAATTTCCAAGGTATAGCATGCACATGCATATGTATAGATTAAAAACGCGTATCACGTAAACAACGAATCGGGTAACGGCATCACGAAAAATTACGAAATTTTAAATATTGCTTTAAAACGTAAAAACGTGGCTATTGCCAAAATACTACAACGTTTGGTGTCCCGGTTCGCTACCGGAGACGATTCTCAGATAATAACGAAACAACTTCCCGGTTAAACGGTAAAGCTAAACGAAACATTTAAAAATTTAAATTATTACACGGAAACGGCTAACTTACTAAACGGAAATTCTCGGGTTGTCACATTCTTTCCCCGTTAAAGAAGCTTTGTCCTCAAAGCTTAGGACGCAACCTCTGCAGCGGGTGCAGAGTTGGTGAAAAGGTGCAGGTATTTCTTTTGCATTTGGTCTTCACGCTCCCAAGTGAACTCCGGACCTCTCCTAGAGTTCCAGCGTACCTTGACAATCGGAATACGACTCTGCTTCAGACGCTTGACCTCACGGTCCATAATCTCGACAGGTTCTTCAATGAAATTCAATTTTTCGTCAACTTGGATCTCATCCAATGGTATAGCAAGCGGTTCATCAGCCATGCATTTCTTCAGTTTCGAGACGTGACACGTACTATGAACTTTACTCAACTTCTCTGGAAGTTCTAGACGATAAGCAACGGTTCCTATTTTGGCAATGATCTTAAAAGGTCTAATATAACGAGGGTTCAGCTCTCCCCATTTGCCAAAATGTATCACTCCTTTCCAA
>BQNB010109479.1:4939-18281 GCA_026074375.1 Tanacetum coccineum
TTGTATTAATAATACTCTTCAAGTAAGTTCGACCATTTTGATATCTCCAGCTTGTAGGGCCTGTTTTTTGCTACTTTTCATATTGACCCATTTGACCCGTTACTGATAAAACATGGCCTATATTGACCCATTTATAAGTAAATGAGTCGGTATTAATCCTCTGTGCGAGATTATGTTTTGGGTATTAGCATAATTTGTTGACTTTTTGTATGAAGGGCTCCGGCTGCATGGGGTGCCATGAAGCATTTGAATAAGAAAATTCCTGAAACCGCAGCTAAAAAGTCTCAAATGTACGCCTACCTTCTAGAGGAAGAAAAGTAAGTGACCGACAATTCATTTCATTTACTATCATTGTGAATTACATAGCATATTAACGTGCCGGGTCATGATGGATGCAGGAGTTTGGACGTGCTGCCCAACCTACCTGAGTTTGAGTTATCATTAAAAGCAGACGAGTATCAAATGCCTGATAAAGATGCAGCATGGGAGAGTGAAAAATGGGTTATACCTAATCAGACGCTTAAAACTCATTTAACCGACGACGAAGAAGATGATTAGTAAAAATATGTGCAATGTGACATTGATATTTGGTAGTGTTGGTTGGTTTGTTTTTACAAAGAATGCACATTTTCGTGTATAGAAAGAAAGAGGATATTGTAAACCACATTAATAGTGTATGATTTAGTCGCGTTGAATGTGATTGGCGTAAATTTTACAATCAGCTGAAGTGTTGCCACTGTATGAATCTCAACTGCAAATCCAAACATCCCTATATGTAATCATGTTTATCTCAACTCAACATGATTAGTAATACTTAATAAATCTTCTGGAACGAATTCAGTTCAAAAAAATATATGAGGATTGTGCATAACTGCATAAGAAATGATTTTTTTGCAAATTGAAACTAGATATATCAATTGATTTAGCTCACTTTGCAATTTGATGTCATAATTTAGTAACTAAAGCCTAAAGGATGAAATATATATCAACAAGGGTTTTTGACTTAAAATAGCCACGTACTTTCTCAAATGTACTCATATGGTACTTGTACTAAATTTATTACTCACATCACACCTAAACTTTGCATTTCGTGTCAACATGGTCGCATTATTACCGGCTACTGTTAAAACCGGCTACCATTTTTGTTAAAATGTGACGTGTAATTTTTTTTAATTAGGTAAAATTAATGATGACGTGTATACTTCCCATCTGTTTTGCCCTATATCATTTCAATACATCCAAAAACTTATACAAATTATTTCCCCCCAAATCAAACTTAAACCCTAATTGATGAATCATCCAAATTAAACCTAATTAACTCGAATCATGAAGAATATATCCATCACAGTTCATCACGAAGGCACCTTTGCTTACGATCCGTTGGTATATGAATACAGTGATGTTGATGTTGTTGAAAATGTCAATTTGGAAAATTGCAACTATGAAAGACTAATGCAGATAGTCAGGGAATGTTGTCTGTTTCCTATTCACGGTATGTATTTTTGTGCTCCTAAAAAAGATATTGGTAAACATTTGAAACCTTTAAGGAATGATTATGAGTTAGCCAAATTTTGTAAAATTAGCTTATGATAATGGTTTGAACATCATGGTTATGATGTTATAGCTGAGGGTGTAACTGAGGAGGTAGTTGATGAAGAATTAGATGATGAAAGAGAAATGGAGGATATATCATAATATGTTGGTATAGACTAGACCTGCAGAGAAGAAGATGGTAGAAATTTCAAAAACAAGACATAATATGAAATTTTTCTAAACAAGTTAGTGATGGTAAGTTCATCAGTTGATAAAGATATTTGGGCCCCAAGTAGATACAAAAACTAAGTAGTTTAAGGAAAAGCTGAAGTGATGATAGTTTCTGGAGTCATGTTCAAACAATTATCAATGTTTTATGTTGTTTGAACTGCAGGAACGACCTTCAGCAACAGGAACAGCTTGAATAAGTACACTTGTTATGTCGACTAAGGACCATTCAGTATGCAATTGTTCAGATCCCTCACCATTAATTTTTGTGTCAGATGTACCGTAAAAAAAACGTGATCCCATTTGAATATCATGGACAGCAATGGATACATCTATTGACCCATCTTGCCATGAAATTATATGCATTATGACCTAACTGTCGAGCTGTGTTGACCTGGATTAGACATGATGAATGAATGGTTTATTAATAATGAAGTGTGAAAGATTTTGTAGAATGTAAAAGTTGATTATGTTAATGAAATTGTGGAAGATGCAATTCACGTTCATGGAATTTACTCGTCTAATGATCAAAACCGACAAATGAATAACGGGAAATTCAAGAACACACAAGAATAAACCGGAATTGAATGATCGTAGGTAAAGTATAATGGATATATTGTTTATGTATATGAGTGAATGAATAAGTGCATAAATCAGACCATCTCATCTCGATGGTATTGGTTATGGATTGATTAGGATTCGGGCGGCAGTCGGATTATGAAAAGAGTATTTTAAAACCCTATAACCAAAATCTAATTTGGTGTAAAAATACAAGCTAAAAATGTCCTATTAAAAATATTTTTTTTATTTTACTTATTTATTCCTCCCGAAAAAGTGACGCATAAAAAGGTGTCGAACCGAAAAAAAAATTTACGCTAATTACCAAAATTGAAATTTGAGTAAAAATAAGTTAAAAATGCCTATAATAAAAAATTACACATGACTCAACGTTATTTTTCCGTAAAAAAGTGACCGCTAAAAAGAGTTGTCGGTCCTCTGGATATCTAAAATACTCAAACCCGCTGTTTGGATAAAGCTCTCGTTGTAGCAACTCGCCTTAAAGCAACTCCTCGCCGTTAAGGCAACTCGCCGTTTAGCAACCTCCGCGGTTAAACCTAATTGGACAACTCGCGGCGCTTAATTGAGCAACACGCCTTAGACCAGCAACTCTCCCTTTGCATTTAATCTCCCAAAAACCGTGGCATAACAATAACATTTTCATAATAATTGTGTTTGTACAATTATTACACTATGACTTGTATTCAAACTGTTTATCAAACCTATGAACTTCACTCAACCTTTGTGTTAACTTTTTAGCATGTTTATCTCAGGTTATTGAGCAATATACGACACGGAGTGGCATGGACTCGAAGATGGCTAAACTTGTTATCATTCACATTCTATGTAACTAGATTTTGGGAACTGCCTTTGTAAAACTCTGATTTGAAATGAATGATAACATATCTTTTGAATAAACGTCTCTTTTGGGTCGTTTTCTATGATTATGATTGTTGTATCCATGAAGTAATACCCCATATTAGCTTTCGCTGCTGTATTGTAAAAATGGGGGTGTTACAGTGATGTTGATGTTGTTGAAAATGTCAATTTGGAAAATTGCAACTATGAAAGACTGATGCAAATAGTCAGGGAATGTTGCCTGTTTCCTGTTCACGGTATGTATTTTTGTGCTCCTAAAAAAGATATTGGTAAACATTTGAAACCTTTAAGGAATGATTATGAGTTAGCCAAATTTTGTAAAATTAGCTTATGATAATGGTTTGAACATCATGGTTATGATGTTATAGCTGAGGGTGTAACTGAGGAGGTAGTTGATGAAGAATTAGATGATGAAATAGAAATGGAGGATATATCATAATATGTTGGTATACACCATGTAGGTGAAGAAGATGTAGAAATTTCAAAAACAATACTTAATGACACTTTTCTAAACAAGTTATTGGATGGTAAGTTCATCAGTGATAAAGATTTTGGGGCCAAGTTAGATACAAAATCTAATAGTTTAAGGAAAGCTAAAGTTGAGGATACTTCTGTAGATGACATATTTAAGGTAAAAGAAGGGTTTTCCTATCTTAGCCACGAAATTTGCTAATCAACCACAAGAATCAAACACAAATCCACCCTTGAAGCTCTGATGCCAATTGTAGGATCCCGAAATCACTTCATAACAGATATCATACACAAATCAAGAACTAGAAAAGAGAAAGAAAGAGTTGTTCTAGAGAGAGAAACTAGAGAGAGAATTGAGAGAGAAAAGGAAAAGATATTTCTTAGATATTTTGAAAAAAACTAACTTTTCCAAGTGGAAAAGTTCCTTATATACCCCGACACTTAAAAGTGACGCGCGGGATATTTAACTAGGACCCGGGCTCGGGTTTTGCTTGGGATTAAACCCGAAACATATACAATATTAGATTAACTATCGAGCCCGATTCCCGATACTTTCCTATTACAACGTTAACTAAGTGATTGACCGAGACTTAAATACATAATGAACGAACTTCATGTTCGACTCAATATTTTGAGGCTAACAGTTCATAATCCCAGTTTGCCATGGAATGAGATGGAACCATTACTGGGCATGAAATTTGAGCACCCAGATCAGCTTAAGGATTGTTTGATCAATTATGGGGTTACTAATGGATATCAGTTATGGTATAGAAGAAATGATTATAGGAATATTTCAATTTTGTGTGGAAAAAATATGAAAGAAGGTAGGTGTGCTAGCCAGAAAGGAAAACAAAAGGTTGTTGAGGACATAGGTACACCTAACTCTAAGTCTAAGCATAGCATATCTTATGCTAAGTCACCTAAGTCACCCAAGACACCTAAGTCTAAGCAGAGCACATCTAAGAAATCTCAGTCACCCAAGACACCTAAATCACCTAATGCCACACCTAATGATGATGCTGCACAGAAAAGTTGTTCATTTAGATTATGGGCATGATGGATGCAAAGTGAGGCAAGTTTCCAAATTAAAATCTTGATTCCTACTCACACATGTTCCAGAATTTCCATTTGGGGTCATTAGTTACTTACAAGTGGATAGCAAAGCAGTTAGAGAAAAGTTTTTGATTAATGTAAGTGTTAATCAGTGTAAAAGGGCAAAGTAGAGGGAAGTGTATGATCATGAAGGAGGTCTGATAGACCATTATGCAAAGTTATGGGATTACAGAGATCAGATCTTGTCCACCAACCCTGGTTCATTAGTTTAGTTAGATGTTGACACCATGGATGATGGTAAAACTCAGTTCAAAAGGATGTACATTTGCTACAAAGGTATAATACTTTATCACATTTTAAACACATTATAAGTTATGTCTTTTTATGTTAGCTATTGAGACTATGTATGTCTTTTTTATATAGCTATGAAAGAGGGATGGAGAGGATCATGCAGAAGAGTCATTGGACTGGATGGCTGTTTTTTGAAATCCACTTGTAGATGTGAATTGTTGACAGCTATGGGAAGAGATGCTAACAACCAGATGTTTCCAATGGCTTGGGCAGTGGTGAGCATTGAGAACTCTAAGAATTGGTTATGGTTTCTTAGTAATTTGAGTAATGACTTTAACCTTGGCATGGGTGCATATTTGACAATCCTTTCAGATGGTCATAAGGTATGATTTAGCCTGCTTTGTTATATCCTTTCAGAATTGGTTATATTATTAAGCAATGTTTCTAACAACTTTTGAACAACAGGGTTTGATTGAGGCAGTGAAAGAATTACTACCACATGTTGAGCATAGACTGTGTGCAAGGCACATCTATGCAAATTTCAAAAGGAAATGGAATGGACTACACTACAAGTCTTTATTCTGGGGTGCTGCAGCATCTATATTAAAGGTACAGTTTAAGCATAAAATAGAACTGATAAAAGACATTGACCCACTTGCCTTTGATTGGTTAATGGAAAGGGACCCTAAGACATGGTGTAGAACTTATTTTCAAATGGATTGGAGTTGTGCTGCTTTTGAAAATGGTATATCAGAATCATACCATAGTGCTATAGGATTTGCTAGAACTAAACCTATTATAACAATGCTAGAAGAAATTAGAGTTTACTTAATGCAAAACTATTTGCTATGAATCAAAAGGCTATAAACTTAAATGATATTATATGTCCTTCCATTAGAAAGGAGCTAGAGAAGCTGAAATAATCCTAAAGGTATTGGCTTATTTTTCCATGTGGACAACAGGAATTTGAGGTTAGGAAAGCAGATGAGGGGTTTGGGGTAAATTTGAATACAAAGACATGTACGTGCAAGAGGTGAAATTTGTTTGGCATACCTTGTATTCATGCAGTGGCTGCATTGTATGCTTAATCAAGATTCTGGTATTAGGGTGTTCAGTTGGTATAGCAAACACATGTGGATTGATGCTTATAGTCATTATATTAAACCCTTAGGTGGTAGCTCACTATAGGTAAACTCTGCTAATCCACCACCATTACCCCCCAAGAAGAGGATTATGCCTGGTAGACCTAGGAAGAACATGATAAAGCATGTCACTAAGGGAGTTAATCAAGTGTCTAGGGCTGGTAGATAAATGACATGTACAAACTGTTGGGAGAAAGGGCATAACAAAGCAAGATGTTACAACCAAACAAGACCAAAACCACAACAAGAGAAAAGGAAACCTGGTAGGAAAAGTCAACATGTTGCAAATCAGCCATTTAACCCACCAAATGCAGATCCAAGTGCAGATCCAAGTACAGATCCTAGTGCAGATCCAAGTGTAGATCCAAGTGCAAATCCAAGTGTTAATACAAATAAACCGTAAAAATGTTTATTTATATTTTACGATCTATCTATGTTTTGTCGATAACAAAACATAAAATCATCGAAAGTAGAAAATAAAGTTTACTAGTTTTAAACATATAGTTTTCTAACTCAACTATCATTTCATTTACCTCACACATCATACTTAACATGTTTACTTTGTTAGTTATCATAAAACATTTAAATGCATTTTTAAAATAAAAATGTACAAAATAAGTTCTAAGCATATATTAACAAAGTATAAACTAAAAGATATTTTCCTTAAAAGAAAAATGTTTTATTTATCATGCATGACCTCAAAACATATCTTTACAAGATTTTTTGAAATATAAATTCGGATTTGTTGTCAGAGAGTCGGTTCCTTCCACTTGCACTGGCCGGTTCCATTGTGAAGATGGAACCGCCAAGAACCGGGCTACAATATTGGCCGGTTCTGTACCTCTGCACTGGTCGGTTCCATTGAGGTAATGGAACCGGCGGAACCGGGCAATAGTAAACTTCAAGCCTATAAATACCAAGTCATTTTTCTGGTTTTAGGCATCAATTAGATTAGTTTTCACACTCATATTCAGCTAACATCTGATCAATGATCATAATCTTTTTCATTTTAGTGTTTTGGTGAATTTCTTAACAGGAGAAGTTCTACCGACTTTAGCATATGAGATCAAGCAACAAGAAAAACTTGGAGCACGTATCTCTCACTCTTTGAAGATCTATCTACTAATCTCTAAGCATCATCAATCATCATAGATTATGGAATAGTGTATTATAGTGTGCTTAGAGCATTTTGGGAAAATGTATTATATTCGGTAGAATTCGTAGGGACGGATCTATCTTTGTTGTAACTTTGCTTAGCACCTATTAGAGGGTAAGCATTGTGGGGTTTTGTTCCTCCTTATTGGAACATGGTACTTAGCTTAGTACCATATAAAGGGTAAGCAAGTGAAGGTTTGATTCTACCGAGTGAAGAATCTGGTATTTAGCTTTGTACCGTTAAAAGGTGTAAGCGACGTTGTGAGGCTTCTCCGCCGGTTAAAGGAGTATTGGTGACTAGTGGATTGGAACTCTCGAGTAGGTGACTCGGGGAGTGGAGTAGGGCAAGGCAGGTGACCTTGTAGCCGAACCACTATAAGTATCCGTGTCTTATATCCTTTATACTTTATGATTTATGTTTTATATTTATAAATCGTCATAAACAAATAGATCTACAACAACCAAACAATTAGATTAAAATTTTAATTTGTAAAACTATTCAACCCTACTCCCCCTTCTAGTTTTTCACAATTGGTATCAAGAGCAGGTTATCAAAGTTTTTTAAAGTATACTGTATTTTAAAAACTTTAAAAATCGATCAAATAAATTTCAAAAACTACTAACAATTTCTTTTAGATCAATTTGTATTATATGTTTCTTTTTCCTTTTAGACTAGAAGATCATTATTCAAAGTCTCCATTACATCGAAGGTATGAATGAAGGATCATTAAATGATCTCGACGCCTTGATGATATTTTCCTTATCGCAATAAGGTACACCTCTCTTCGTCTTACTAATCTTAATTGCTCTATTGTATGATTGTGAACTATATTTTGTTTGCTATATGATTTGAGTCATTTTCTTAACATATGATCATAATAATTAGGTCTAGCACTCTTCGTCAACTTTCTCCCTTGAATTATTTTTCTCAATAAATTGTGCTTTGGTCATTTCATGATAATACGAGTATTAAGCCTAAATTCAAAACTCCTTTCAAAAAATTTCGGATCATGATTATCCTTCTAAGAACTAAAACACTAAAAGTTTTTTTCTTATTTGTTTGACATATTGCTTCTCGGGTCGTTATGTGATCTTTACGGTTAATCTATATATGTCCATATCATAAGTATCTAGCACATCTTGGCATATCCCCTTTGTATTGCAACATTTGCATATTCCATCCGTCAAAAATTCTATCTCCTTTCATTTCTCAAAATCTCTATCTTAGATTCGTCTCTTTAACTAATACCTGTAAATCTCCTTTTGGTTTGGTCCATTTCGCCCTCTTTACATTCACTTCTCGCTTATAAAAAAACAGTGAATAAAAAAACTATATATTTTTAATTCTTCCACCGGCTCCATTGTCCGGCAAAGCCGGTTCTCTCTCTCTCCAATGGAACCGGCAGAACTGGCAACCTGGAAGACATAATAACCGTCTCTTCTATCTCAAATCTCCCCTTCTCTCTTCCCTACATACCCGAAACTCAAAACCCAGTCACACAAAAATCAAGGTCAGAAATCAAATCGTCTATATCAACTCGTTTGAATTTCTTGAGAATCATTGATTGTAAGTTTTCTATTCTATATCATCTCTTGATTTTTCTTTAACTCGTATCTTGAACACAAAAATCATTTTAAGGGTCTTTATGATTTATGTGATCAATTTTTTTTCATATGATTCTTCCTCTAGATATTATCTTCCTTTAATTAAATCTTTTTGAGAAATTATCCTAAAACCCTAATTTCTTTCAGGAATTAGGAAAAAGAATTTGTTTACAAATAATGAAAAACATTATTATATTTTCGTAGCAATAATATATGTAAAACCAAGGTCGGGAATCTCATTCAACTCCTCGCTTATTTAAAACCCTTATTTTTTTGTTTGCTAGGTGCCACCATGTCTCGTGAAGAGCTAGAACTCGCTAAAATATACATTCTTAAAATATCAAGAGAAAAACACATCCCAGTGAACCTAAAACCTATCATTCATGATTTAGAAAATAGATCCATTCATGAAGGTCGAACAATGCATCCAGGGTTCGCTCAACACTCTAAACTTAAATCAAAATTCTCTGATATTCATCTTTAATGTCTATATGATGTTGACGAGGATATTTATCCTAGATTCTTGCTCGAACTCTTCTCCTCGGCCAAAATCTTAAGAGATGAGGAAAGAAGTATTCCCTTTTGCTTTTGGAGCTTTAATAAATAATTTAACATCCCTCTCGAATACCTCGCTCACATTCTTCAAACTCCTTTACTAGGAGATTGCGTATATTCTAACGAATATTCTCTTGAATCCCTAAATAAGTATCCTGAAGAAGTCTATCCTTATCAAACCAACATTCCTACACCAGATGAAATTATTAGTGACATTACCATTAATGGAGTAACTGAGGAACCTCTTAAAATCTGAAAGAATTAACTTCGAAGAGACTTTAGATTTTGGAATGAAGTTATAGAAAGTAATGCCATAGGAGAAGAAACTAATTCCCAGTATGTCTTAGCTTCTTGTCACATGATATACTGTACCCTAAATTGTAGACCATACAACTTCACCTACGTTTTGGCAAAAAGAACCACTCACATCAAAAACTCCCTCTAATGTCCCTTACCTTACGGAATGTTGCAACTCGTCTTTTCAAACACTTCACTCTCATGAATCCCGAACTCGATAAACCTAAATACATCCCTCTCCCTCATACATTGTTGCCCTTGGACCACACCAATCATCTCTACTCCTGTCTCTTCGTCTCTAATTCGGATGAAGGAGACTAAATTCTCGTGCTCTGAAGGAACGTGAAGATGTGTTAGATAAATATGATTCTTTGCTTGATTGGTTCTTAAATCTCTTAATTTTCTCTTGATGTCGTCTTATTACTAATTTTTGTATGAATAACTTCCTTTTAATCTAGCTTTGGATTGAACCGTATTGGCCTCTTAAAAAAATTATCTGAATACTCCTTGGGTTTGTTAAGAATTAAAAGTCATCTGTATGATTTTCTATAGTTTATGTACCTTACTCTCTCCATTAAGGAGTGTTTGGTTTAGTGAAAATTCTTAGGATTAGATCACTATGCTTTCTCTGTAAGCACTAAAATAATCTAGTACGAGCATAAGATCCTGAAATAAAAGGGAAAAACAGGAATAGACTTGCGTTTAGATCACTACTAGAGAAATAAAAATTTTAGGAATTTTGCCTGTTGCAGCCGGTTCCTTCTGCAGTAAAGAAGGTCCCTTCGGGGACAAAGGAACCGGCGCTGTCGATTCTACAGAGAGCAATTGCTCATTTTTGGGTGATCATTTTTTGAACTAAGCTCATAAATATGTTAGTTAGACTTGTCTTAAGGTGATCCAATAGCTGTTTATTTCTTGTTTGAGTTAAAAATTAATCCTAATGATTATGTTTAATACAAAACTAGTGGTTTAAGCATTTAATATATTGCATGGGAATTGAGTATATATCTAAAGCTTGTGATCATCACCTCATACATCCAAAACCTGCAAATAATCTTCTCTTATCCCATCTTTGATCTCCATACCTCATGGCCTTAAATGCTAACTCATCTACCCAAAATCCACCAAGGAAATTGCCAAGAACCGACTACATTTATATCGCATCCAATGAAACATCACCTATCCAAAATCACTTCACAAACACTTTACAATCCGTCAATGCCACCATTGATACCACCCTTGCTCTCACAATCCCTCCACCAACTACTATCCAAACAATCCCAACTCAAGAAACAATGATATAACCACTAGCTCCTAGAGCCCTTGTATTGTCTACTCCACCTAGCTCACCACTAGAACTACATCCCTACTTAACTTCCTTAAATGATCTACCACCAAGAAATTCCAATCCACTATCACAAGCTCTATCTCAAGGCCTCTCCCAAACACTCCCTCTAACAACACCCATGGATTTTAAACCATCCTTTCCCCCTATCAACCTCTCTAGAAGTAGGCTAAGTGCTCAACCTGAACCATTCCTGAGTAGAGAACAAGTTTTGCATCAACTTAGTCAATACCAAGATTTCGATCGTCACATTGAAGAAGCAATCCAAAACGCACAAAATGTGCAAAATAGTCTCCTTCCTCCTTTTACCACCACTTCACCATAAATGCCACCACCACACCACTTCACCACCTTTTCTACAACTACAATACTACCATTTAGATCATCACTCCCATCATCTAGCACCTTTGTTCCTCTAGATCAATCCCTATAGATTGAAGGACCCCCTATTCCACCACTACAAGAACACACTTGTCCACATTGTCAACGCATCGAAACCATTGTCAACAACCTTCAAAATGAGATGAGATTCATGCTAAACCACATATTTGAATGTCTAAATCATCTCTCAAACCAACAACCTTAGGATGGTGATGACAAGCTCGTGTGCCCTTGGTTTTCTTTAGCTTTAGATTAATAGGTTCTTAATCATAACTTTAGTTTTTGTTAACATTGGTCAATATGTTTTACCTCATGATTTGTTTCTTATGAAAATTAAATTATGTGCTATCATATGTGATGTTTGTTCCTTTGAATATTGAAGTGGTCATGATCTTGTGTTCCTTTAAATATTAAATTCGTGTTGAATTTATTATGAATTCGTGTTCATTTAAATATTGAAATGGCTTACTTACTGATCACATTGCTTCTTGTAGTGTACATTTTGAATAAATTGCTTCCCGCCAAAAATTGGCTACGCTGACTTTTTCTGCAGGTCAGCCGGTTCTATCCGATTATAAAGCCGGTTCCTTTCAGGAACAGAACCGGCTAGAACCGGCAGTCCAGAATCTCTTTAATTTTTTTCTTTCCTTTCATTCCTCTTTAATTATACATCTTACAATTATAGCATTTCACAGGGTTCTTCCATTCAGGGGAGCTTACCATTCTCCTTACTAACATGTTTTTATTGTAGCTTTCTAAATTCATTTGGAATCCTTGACAATCCCATTTAGGGGGAGCACTCGTCAAGGGGGAGCATTGAATTTGATTCTCTTTGAATTAACTTTGATTCTCTCCAAATCATCCTTGGTTCCATTTCAGTCGAACCACTCAAAATTACTTCATTTCATTACATAATCTTTCGTTGGTTAGTTTTTCTTCAACACCCTTTTTGTTTCGACAAAAAAGGGAAGAAGGAAGTAAAAACTCTAATTTAAAACTTATAAACTTTGTAATTTACTTCTGATAAAATTGTGTTTTGTCATCAACAAACAGGGAAGATTGTTAATACAAATAAACCGTAAAAACGTTTATTTATATTTTATGATCTATCTATGTTTTGTCGATAACAAAACATAAAATCATCGAAAGTAGAAAATAAAGTTTACTAGTTTTAAACCAATAGTTTTCTAACTCGACTATCATTTCATTTACCTCACACATCATACTTTACATGTTTACTTTGTTAGTTCTCATAAAACATTTAAATACATTTTTAGAATAAAAATATACAAAATAAGTTCTAAACATATATTAACAAAGTATAAACTAAAAGATATTTTCCTTAAAATAAAAATGTTTTATATATCATGCATGACCTCAAAACATATCTAGACAAGATTTTTTGAAATCTAAATTCGGATTTGTTATCAGAGAGCCGATTCCTTCTAGTTGCACTGGCCGGTTCCATTGTGGAGATGGAACCCCCAAGAAACGGGCTACAGTATTGGCTGGTTCTGTACCTCTACACTGGACGGTTCCATTGTAAAGATGGAACCGCCAAGAACCGGGCTATAGTATTGGCCGGTTCTGTACCTCTGCACTGGCCGGTTCCATTGAGGTAATGGAACCGGCAGAACCGGGCAACAGTAAACTTTAAGCCTATAAATACCAAGTCATTTTTTTGGTTTTAGGCATCAATTAGATTACTTTTTCACACTCATATTCAGCTAACATCTAATCAACGATCATAATCTTTTTCATTTTAGTATTTTGGTGAATTTCTTAATAGGAGAAGTTCTACCGACTTTAGCATATGAGATCAAGCAACAAGGAAAACTTAGTGCACGTA
>BQNB010109480.1:0-22743 GCA_026074375.1 Tanacetum coccineum
TCTCTCTCTAAAATAACTCAATCTTTCTTTATCTCTTTTCTTGGTTCGATTCGTGGTTCGTAATATGAAGTGAAAGTGTAAACCGGGTTCCTACAAATTGTAATTCGAATTACATTACATAGGTTGTTTGGTTTGCAACGTAATTGTAATGTATTCACTCCAATTCATCGAATGAGGTAATTCAAATTACATGGCAAATTGGATGGAATGTTTTGAATTACATCGTAATCCAAGGTTTTACCATTTTAGTTATCAGTATTTATAAACAATTTATTATTATTATGTTTTTATTATTATTATTAATTTGTATTAATATTTTGATTATTATATTATTCAAATATTTTAAGAAAAATAATAAAAAACAAAAAGTTATATTATTACTATTATTATTAATCTATATATATATATATATATATATATATATATATATATATATATATATTAACATAATATTATTATATTATATTATATATTTTATCATATATTTAATATATAATATTATTATATTATATAAAAAATTAATATAATTTTTTAATTATTATAATTATTTATTTATTTATTATAATTATTTATTTATTTATTATTAAATTATTATTATTATTATTACTATTATTATTATTATTATACCTATATATTTAAAAGGCAGGATGCCTAATAAATGCGCTCTTTTAAGAACGGGTCGACCCGCCGAAAACACCGTCGGAATCCGCCGGAACCCGCCGGCTGACCCGGGTCCGATCCATAATTTTTTTATTTTTTTATACACCGGTGCATTGGTTGCTTAGTGGTGGGATACGTGGCTTATCTCCCTTTCTTCAAGCTGTCTCATTTCCACGTGCTCCTCTTCACTCATACCAAACAATAATGGATTTCGACACACACACACCAAACAGATGAAGAAGATGAATCCCAAAATTCATACTCAAGAGTTTACATCTGTAATCCAACTCATCTCATCTTCCAGTCCCCATAGACAAACCATCAACGTTCTACCCATCTCTATCTTCTCTCTCAAATCTATCGCAAATCAAAAGGTACATATGGTTTAATTTTGTTTGATTCATACTTTTTGTTAGGGGGTTTTGGGATTAGGTTATTTCTCAGCTTGGTTTGCGTTTTGTAATAAGATTAAAAGTTATTTTTTCCTTAAGTCCTAAGAAGCAGCCAAGTAGCCAACATATGTACTTGACTTATATAAATATATATATTGTATCGGCAAAGGAGTCCGATTGATGACTGAAGATTTGGTGACAGAAGCTTCTTTATACATTTGCACTTTTTTTTGCAGACAACTCGGGAAAAATTGCACATTCAAGATTCGAAAAAGAAGATCTTCAATTTGGTTTTATGTTTAATTCATTTCTCATATTTATTGTTTATTTCAACTACATCATTTAGCCTTGGATTTTTTGTTTTTTTTGTTGTTTGCAGGTTGAAGATGTATGGATAGATTGAATATTGATAACAAAGATTCAAGATTGTGGTAATGTTTTTGTGGAAAATGTTTGTTGGATAGTCTAAGGTTTATAAAGTTTTGTACTGATTGAGGGGGTGTTTTTTCAGCTTATATAGCCGGCTTATGGCTTATTTAGTTTTTAGTCTTATGTTTCATAACCTCACTTTTTTGCCTTATTTTAGAACTTTCTGGCTTATATAAGTTCATTATGATATAATAAACTTATATAAGCCGAAAAGTTTCAAAATAAGCCACAAAAAGTGAGCTTATGAAACATAAGCTCAAAGCCAAATAAGCCATAAGTCGGTTATATAAGCCAAAACAAACACCCCCTGAATGAGAAGAACAACCATATAGGTCATATGTTTTAAAAAACAGAGATTGTTATGTTGATTGTAGGCAAAACACTTTTTGCTCGAATTTTACTATTAGTAAGTAGTGTTTGGGTAAGATTATTTTAGATGTATATTAGGTTGCTTATTTGGAAAGTTCTCTTTATAGGTTGCTTATTTGGAAAGTTCTCTTTACTTGAAAAGATGAAAAGTAAATCTAAACGTAAGCTGATTTTCTGAAATATCATAACTTGTTTATAAGCTTGACCGCACACACCTCTCTTAAAGATATTTTATACTGTATGTGGTTTTTATTACACTATAGGCTAAAGCCTAACTAGATTTATGTGTAAACATACATACCAACGCCTTCTATCTTAATTTATTATTGTTCGTCTAGGTTGGATCTAGATGGAAGATGTGTACCCATTTAAAACATGTCCCTGTGCACTTGAAACTTGCATATCCATTCCAATGTTTTTTCTGTGTTGGTGTGTTAGGCATTTACGATTGTGGAGAGGGTGAATACACGAATTTAATACCTCAACTTTGCTTTTCCTACAGATGCCGAGAATGAAATGAATCAGCGGCGCTTCTATTTTGTGGCACCAGTTGATGTGGCAAAGATGTTCACGGTTCTACTTTAAGGCTTGATGAGGATTTTTTTGCTATACGGAGAGGGGATTAATGAAAAACTTGGACAAGATACATTCGACTTGGGATTTCATTACTTGGGTAAATCCATATTTCATACAATTCTATTTTTTTATCAAAATTTATCCGACGATAGGCATTGTTGGTGTATTTGCTCTCTTATAACTTACGTGTACATAATAGTCTATAACTTATGTTATGTAACTGCTAAAAAGGGTGAGTTTATAATTTTTTTATATTAAATGATAAGTTAAAAATATCAGATGTGGTGGCAGGATGGGGTGGTGCACATTTTGTTTGGATAATAGGTAAACATGCGTTTTGGTTGGAACTTAAAAAATTTTATTTGGATAATAGGTAAAAATCAGTTTGGGTTGGAACATATAAATTTTACCCTTATTTTTTCGGTTCAAATGGCTTGCTTAGGTCGACCAACAAACACATTTTTTTCCATTTTTAATAATGGTAATAATCAATTGAAACTTGGTTTTTAGTATTTGATGTTTATCTGCTTGCGGTGCACAGGGATGACATACCTACTATTTGTCATTGTAACATTTCGTATTTTCAGGTCATCTATGACGTCATTTATTTGATCATTATTTCGCTATTTATTTTTTTTCTTTTCTCGTGCACGTTTACTTTTAATTTAATAGTTAAAGTTAAATCGAAGTTAAATCGCTGGTAGTAAAATTAGCGTTCAGTGTAAAGGGCATCAAAAATAAACGTTTAAATTCAATCAAGTAGTAAATATTTATTTTGAGATAATTATGGTCTATGTTCCATTTTATTTTATCGGTTACGTAAAAGTGCTTACGATTCGCGATTACAATTAAGTTTAGCAATTCTCGAACACCAAACACTTTTCTACGTCATTCAATCTAATACCTTTATTATACCATACCAAAGTTTTTATAAAACTTCACCTTTGTTACATTGTTGGTCATATTGTAATAAAATAAATTCAACTAGACATCACACTCTCAATAGTATTACTTTATACATTTAAACTACAACTAAGGCTTCACGTAAATGCTAGATATTTTGATATAAGACCAAAAATCCTCCAACTAAACCTTTTTTTACCTCCCCCAAAATTTCGTATGGCTATTGTCCACCAAGGGACCAATAGCACACAAAACAATACAAGTACTCTTGTACAAACTGGGTAATTTAATTATTAGCTCATGCAGTAAATATGCCATATTCTTCCTTAAATCCCTCCTATGTTTTTTGTTAGTCTTGGTCTGTTTAACTAGTGCTTTTGACTAGCTTCATTTGGTATATAAAACATGTATACTAGGAAGTAGATACTACACCTTATTTCCTTAGCTAAAAGCTTCACAATTCTCTCTTTATGCTCCTCCCTCACGCCACGGCTCAAACACATCAACCACTACACAAATCATCCAATTTTATTACAAAATATACAAGCATTACTACATCTTATCTAAAGACGTACTAGATGTGTTTGAGGTTTTGTTCAGCCTTTACAAGTGTCTTTTTCTTTATTTTTCTTTTTAAGTAAGAAAAATGGAAGATTCAGGGTTTAGTGGTTTTAAGATCTTGCAATGCTCAGGGTTTTATATTAAACAAGGGCTTAGATTGTGTTGGTTATATATTGCTCATCTAAGGTTATTAAAACGTTTATGGTATTTACATCTCTATTTTATGCAATATGAGTTCATGTGTAAAATACACCACTAGAGATCACTTTTTAAACATGTAAAAGAGTTTCTTTATTGTTGATCATAATTTGTACATTTTCATGTGCTATGATGTCGGTAATTTCATGTCTAAATAGTATTTATAGTGTTGTACTATCTTGGTTTAAGTATAAAAAGTTCAAGTATATCATTTAGTTAAAAAGTATATAAAAACAAAGTTATATGAATAAACCAAAGATATATAGGGTGTTTTGGTTCGTATTTTTGTAACAGCTAGATTATGTTTTATAAAGATAGAGAACGCATTTATAACGAAAAAAGATACGACCAAATATTACGTTTTCCCGTTAAGAATACGAGTTTTTTGTGAAAAATAAATTGTATAAAAATTTATGTTCTCAGGGAACATTATTTATGAAAACTCATTAATATGATAACTTTTTAACTACGAGAACGTACTCGAAAAGAAACGCTAAAAAAAACGGAGTTAAATTCGAATAAGTTACGATATTTACGAGATTTCGATAACTAAATCTATAAAAATCAAATATAATACTGTTTTGAACAGTAAAATCATATTCATCAGAAAAAACTTAAATTTTGAAAAATGTTATAATTTTTATAACTCGTCTTAATCGAAGGCGTGGACGTAAGAAACGAAGGAAAACGGATTTAAAAAGAGAAAGTTACTCCGAGGTTTTACTAAAGTATACTAATAAACGTTTTATTTTAATAATGATTTCACTAAATCGATTAGATGGTGATGTAGCTATATCGAATATATGTGGTATTAGTTAATCAAAGTACTATATTACTAGGGAGTTTCATAATGAGGCCTCTTCGGGGTGGCGTATCGACGAGTTGTTGGGATTTTACGATTTATAAATTGTCCTAGTTTCATTACGTCAATATGACTTTATTATGGATAGCGGACGCTTTATGATGCGCATAAATCGACTTAAATATCAAAGTGTTTTTAGTACTTATACGATCATTTTGGATTGGGTTGCCTTCGGATTCTGTGACGCATTTTTCTATTGTGAATACTTGTTGATTACCATTCACTCGAGGTGAGTTCATAGCCCCTTTTTACGACTTGATTGTTTTACAATATCTACGGGAGTGAATTACATATGCGTGTTTTACTATTGGCAAAGTGTTTTTCTAAGTGTTTTCAAAGTGTTTACAAAGGTATGGCTATAGATTACTGCCTGATTATTATTGCTAAGTTCCTCTTATGCGTTGCAAGTCCTATTTATCCATGAAACTTTTGTGGAATTTGACCTTTTGCCTTGGTCAAGGGCATTCGGTTAGGATCTGTATTAGGGTTGCTATATAAGTGTATGCTAAATCGCGAATCAGTGCATTTAACATTAAGAGGTGTTAGGTTGTTGGCAAGCATCCTATATTCTGATTGGGGCACAAATCTAGTTAAGGCTTCGGGGTCATGAGCTTAGTGCAATAATAAACGTTTTGGACTACTGAATGTGTTTCAGAGTCTACTATTACTTCGATCTTGTGGTCCACCCTTTTTACCGATAAACCTATAATTTCACTCAACCTTTGTGTTGACTTTTAGCATGTAATTTCAGGTCCTAGGGTATGAAGATTGGAGGGGAGCCGTGGCGGATATCAATGAAGACAGATTATGTGTTTTATCTATATTTAATGCAACTTTTATTATCTTTAAAAACTCAAGTCATCTTTTGGGTATTATGAAGCTTTTGTTTAATTAAATATGTACTTGAAATATTTATTACTCTTTTAAAACATATGGGACCTAATGTATAAACTTTGATTTTACTATAGCATCGAATGAAATCTTGTCTTAAACGTCTATTTATGGTCGTTTCCTATATCTTGATTGTTGTACTTTGACGTAGCACCCCATTGTTACCATTCCGCTGCTACTTGATTTTGGGGGTGTTACAGATGGTACCAGAGCCAAGGTTATAGGGAACTTGGTCATTTTCAAAACCTAGTCTATAACCACAAACTTTAAAGGTTTTCTTTTCTTTCATTTTTAAATACAGAATCCTTCATCTCTATTTGATATCCACGCACGCGTATTCCCTGATCCTTACTTACTTTTTCGATTGTCATTATTGCATTATATATAATCTTAGATATATAATACTTGGTTTAAATTCGATCTCTTACGTCTATCTTTTGACATATCAATATCTATTTCTATCGATCAGTTATATAAATATCGACTATCCTGATTAATTTATGATTATTTATATCATTCTCCATTATTTACCATGTGCCATGACTCTGCATACTTTTACAAATTCTCAACGAATTGTGTACTTGTGTTGCCAGAATCATGCCGCCCAGGAGATTTAAGAAGAGTTTTGTATCTTCTGCGTTTACACATTTTATTGATATTGCCCCAGCCACTTTAAATACTAGTTATGAAATCGAATTAGCAGACGAAAAAGTTGTTAGCACCAATACCATTTTACGTAGTTGCACCTTAGTCTTGTGTAATCACGTGTTCAAAATAGACTTGTTGCCAACCCGGCTAGGAAGTTTTGATGTTATCATTGGAATGGATTGGTTGGCATACCACCGAGCTCTCATCGATTGTTATGAGAAGATTGTCCGTATTCCTCTTCCGAATGGCAAGATTCTTGAAGTTCAAGGCGAGAGGCCGGAAAAGGATCTTCGTTCACTTGCATGTATCAAGGCTGATGAGAAAAAGCTTGATGACATACGTGTTGTCTGAGACTTCCCTGAGGTATTTCCAGACGATCTGTTAGGTTTACCTCTTGTGCGAGAGATAGAATTTCGCATTGATCTGATTCCAGGCGCATCGCCAGTTGTTAGATCTCCATACCGGTTAGCCCCTTCAGAAATGTTAGAATTGTCGAACCAGCTTAAAGAACTTCAAGATAAGGGTTTTATTCGACCAAGTCACTCACCATGGGGAGCACCCATGCTCTTTGTCAAGAAGAAAGACGGTTCGATGAGAATGTGTATTGACTACAGGGAACTAAACAAGTTGACTATAAAGAACCGTTACCCTCTCCCCAGAATTGATGACTTGTTTGACCAATTACAAGGTGCGTGTTGTTTCTCCAAGATCGATCTTCGTTCGGGATATCACCAGTTAAGAGTTTGAGAAGAAGATATACCGAAGACCGCATTTAGAACACGTTATGGACACTTTGAGTTCACAGTCATGCCATTTGGACTGACAAACGCGCCAGCAATATTTATGGACTTAATGAACCGCGTCTGCAAGCCGTATTTGGACAAATTCGTAATTGTGTTCATTGACGACATCTTAATCTACTCAAAGTCAGAAGAAGAGCATGAAGTCCACCTGAAAACGATTTTAGACTTACTCAAGAAGGAGAAGTTGTACGCCAAATTTTCAAAGTGCGAATTTTGGTTACAAGAAGTACAGTTCCTAGGACATGTGGTCAACCGTGACGGTATCCACGTGGATCCTAGCAAGGTTGAGTCGGTCAAGAACTGGATGACCCCTGAGTCACTGGTCACGCGCCAACCAACCCCTCTTTTTATGTATCAATAAGTAAATATAAATATAAATACACAACAAAGGATCAGAATTCGCGCGAGATACTCAGAAGAATAAGACTTATGTGTGGGGCGATAAACAAGAAGAAGCCTTCCGTATCCTGAAAGATATGTTATGTAATGCACCCGTGTTAGCACTCCTCGATGGACCAAACGACTTTGTGGTCTATTATGATGCGTCAAACCAAGGGTTTGGGTGTGTGCTGATGCAGCGAGGCAAGATGATCGCTTATGCGTCAAGACATTTGAAGATAGATGAGAAGAACTATATCACCCACGACTTGGAGTTTGGGATGTGGTGTTTTGCACTTAAAAACTTGAGACTTTATCTTTATGCAACAAAAAAGTGTATATTTACAACTGATCACAGGAGTCTCCAGTACCTTTTCGATCATAAGGAACTGAATATGCGTCAAAGGCGGTTGATTGAATTTCTCAGTGATTACGAATGTGAAATCAAATACCATCCGGGCAAGGCAAATGTTGTGGCAAACGCTCTAAGTAGGAAGGAAAGACTTAAGCTGAGGTGAGGGCCTACTATGAGCATAACTATTCATTTCGGCCTCAAGACAAAAATTTTGGAAGCACAAAGAGAAGTTGCCAAGGACCTCAAAGCTCCAGCAGAGTGGCTTCGAGGATTAGATACTCAATTTGAAAAACGAGATGACAGGGTAATTTACTTCGTTGATTGGATTTGGATCCCATCACTTGGAGGCATAAGAATCATGGACGAAGCTCATACTTCTAAGTACTCAGTACACCCAGGGGCAGACAAAATATACTACGATTTGCGAGACTTGTATTCGTGGCCCGGTATGAAGAAAGACATTGCTGAGTACGTTAGCAAGTGTCTAACTTTCTCTAAGATCAAGGCAGAACACTAGAAGCCCTCGGGACTACTTCAGCAACCCGAAATTCCTGAGTAGAAATAGGAGAAAATAACAATGGACTTAGTCACAAGACTACCTAGAAGCAGTAGTGGATATGATGCGATTTGGGTCATTATAGATAGATTGACCAAGTTTGCTCATTTTTTTACCTAGCCAAATCATAATGATAATCAAAATGGAGAAGTTAGCAAGAATCTATATCAATGAGATTGTGGCAAGACACGGTGTGCCCGTGTCAATCATTTTAGATCGTCATGATCGATTCTCGTTACACTTCTGGCGACCTCTTCAGAAGGCGTTGGGTACGAGATTAAATATGAGTACGGCTTACCATCCTCAGACTGATGGTCAGCGTGTGGGTACTATTTAAACACTAGAAGATATGCTCAGGGCTTGTGTTATGGATTTTGGAGGCAGTTGGGATACTCACCTCCCATTGGTTGAGTTTTCTTACAACAACAGTTACCACAAGAGCATTAAATGCACACCTTCTGAAGCATTATACGGGCGTAAGTGCAGATCGCCAGTAATGTGGGCATAAGTTGGGGAAAGTCAACTGATTGGACCTGAAATTGTGCAAGAGACCACAGAGATAATTATGCAAATCAAAGGAAGGTTGAAGACGGCGTGAGATCACCAGAAAAGTTATGCTGATAAGAGGCGTAAACCTCTTGAATTCAATGTCGGTGACCGTATGCTACTCAAAGTATCTCCATGAAAAGGGGAGTGTCTATTTGGTATAAAAGAAAGTGGCACCAATGTTAATGTGGGACCGTTTGAGATTGTGGAGTGTGTTGGTCTAGTGGCCTATTGTTTAAGGTTACCCCAAGAGCTAAGTTGCATTCATGACGTATTTCATGTGTTAAATCTCAAGAAATGTCTAGCAGACTCAGACTTACAAGTGTCGTTAGAAGAGATCAAGATTGATGACAAGTTGTACTTCGTAGAAGAACCTGTTGAGATTGTGGATAGACAAGTCAAGAAGTTGAAGCGAAGTTGGATTCCCATTGTCAAGGTTCGTTGGGATTCTCGAAGAGGGGCTGAGTTTACTTAGGAGCGAGAAGATCAATTCAAAGCCAAGTACCCGCACCTTTTCATTGCCTCATCGTCTGCTGTCGTCGCCAATTGAACTCTAGGGACCAGAGTTCCCTTAGGGGGATCGACTGTGAGATTTTGTAAATTCAGGTAACTAATATATTCATATCTTAATTCTATTTTTACTCTTATGTAAATTCTTACATTTACTTTTATTCGATTTGGCAAATTTCGCGTTCCTAGTTAAGTTTGAGTCGTGTTTGAAATTTTATTCCGTCTATCATAGTCCAATATTTTCACTGTTCACCCCTAAGATTTCAAAGTCTTTACTATTATCATTTTAATTTTTATCTTGCGTTTTTTACCAAACTTGCTAAACCTTGCATATTTACACTTAAAAACTTACCTTTTACTTAAACTTTCACCTTTTATCTAAAAATTACAACAACATATGAAATTAAACAAAAAAATGGGTAACCAAGCCATATAGGCTGGCCACCTTTAGAAAAAATTCATTTCCTACAAAAGCAATCATCATTCCCTCTCATGCAAATCTCATAAAACACAAAACCATCCAACTCCTCCCTTTTCCTCCTTGGCTGCCAAAATCCACCACCACTATCACCATACTTATAAAACATTTCTACTCATTAAATCCCTCACAACATGTATCCTAAGATCCTTGCAAAGTTTGGTTAGTTTTGGTGAAGATTTGAAGGGTTTTTGGGACTTTTCTTGAAGGATTGATTAGGGGTTTGTTTTAATCAAGAGTATATTGTTGTCTTGGGTATTTGGAAGCAAAAGTGTGTTTGATTTGGGGTGTTTACTTGGTTCGAAAATCAGCCCTAGTCCACAAGGGTTTGTTTGTTTTTGATTTGCTTGTTTCAAACACCTCTCAAGTAAGTTTAATTCTCTATTTTGATTTTTCCTTTTGATTTGGTCCATGCAAGATTATGGTTGAAAATATTAAATATTTTGTGTTTGTCATTGTGTTAATCAATCATGTATGACATTGTATATGGTTTCGTGGTGATTGGATTGAGGTTTGGATTGATTTTGATGAGGTTTTATGAGTGAATTTTAGACCAGCAGGTTGTACATGTGATTTCGAATTATTTTTGGTCTTAGCATACCTAGGAGTTTTGATTTATTTAAAGACCTATTTCTTAAGTACATTTGGCTAATTAGATGAAATTTTATCTCCTCCGGATGAGTGAGATACGACCGAATTACTAAAACTAGTTGAATTAGACCTAGTGTTAGGAAATGGAGCATAACTCCATGTTTTGTCCAACCTTCATGTAAAACAATCATTTTTACCAGTAGAGGCCCTTATTAGTAATCAACCATCCAATTGTTTTTACTAAATGATTCGTAATTTTCAATTTGCATCCGTTTTCGTTAGCTGAATAAATATTTTGTCACACCTTGGTTTGGGAACCAGTTTTGAAAAGTTAAACAATTAAGTGTGATAGAAAGATTTTTGACTTAGGAAGTTCTAGATAAATCAATGGTGACCTAGGTACATGTCTTAAGAACACATAGCCATTTGGATGGAGTGTTAACCATTTCAGATGGGTGAGAAATCACCATTTTACTAAAACGGGTCATTTTGCGCAACCTGAATTTGAAACCTTAATAAGTCTAAAATTTTGTATACTAACACTCAAATTAGTAAAACTGTAGCTTCTATGTATCGAGTCAACTTAAATTTTTCTGTGTGTTTCATCCTCATCGAATGTACGGTCTAAGAGATATGTTAAAAATGGTAATGACGTAAAATTCAGAAAATGACTTGCACTTGTATTGAGGGGTAAATTAGTAATTTCACCTAGGTCTTAAAACTTTTTGGTCAGTAAGCCCCACATTTCTAGAAAATAGCATCGTAAGGCTTCATGTACGTGAAAACCACATGTTCATATCTATTACAGATTTTAAATGACACGCCTTCAAAGATGGGTAAAATTTCAGAATTTTGTAAATAAAAAATATAGTGGATGTAAAACTAAGGTGGAAACTTTTAGAAGTTGTTGGATAAGATGCAAGCTTAAATCATGTCTTAGAGATGATATTAGTTCAGACTTAGAGTTGTATTTTGAGTAAATTTGACCTATAAAGTTAGGACGAAATGCCATACTTGTACCGGTTAAAGAAAAACGTTTTATATTTCTTTTATTTCATTTTCATTTGTGTGAGTGTTAGTTGTTTATTTATCTAAGTCGCGTCATTTATTTTTAGGTTTCTTTTTAGGATAACTTTGTCTGACTTCAGCCTCTTATATTGTTTTTATCTTGCCGTTTCGCTCAAGTGAGTTCAAAGCAATTCCTTTTTACTATACTTACTATGTCTTACAACCTAATGGGAGAGATTACGTGCTTGTTTTACTTTTGACACAAGTGTTTTAAAACTGTATGCTATCCAAATTATTGCCTGAATATTGTTGCTTAAGTTACCACATTGCCATTTAAGTCCCTTTCTAATCATGAACCGTTAATTACTAATGTAGTAAGCGTGAGTGTTATTGGTAGATCTATCGGGACTAACAATCCCCACCTGGAATTTCTAGTCACAAATTGGCCATGGTGCATTTAATATTTTGAGGAACTTGTAGGCTGTTTTGGCAGACATCGTATATTTATTTGGGGCACTAACAGTTAAGGTTTCAGGGTCATGAGCTTAGTGCAATAATACTTGTTTTCTTTTAGACTTGGTGAATTTGTTTCTCTTGTCTACACTACTAAATCTTGTGTTCCATACTTTATTTACTATTAAACCTATGAATTTCACTCAATAATTTTGTTGACGTTTTAGCATGTTTTAATCTCAGGTCCTAAGGTGTGATTTCTGGATGGGAGCTACGGGGGTATCTTGAAGATGGATTTTGTGTTTTCTTTAATCGATGCTAAATTGTCAAACTTGTTTTATTAAACAAATGTCGTCTTTTGAACTGTGTTGTTTGGTTAAACTTATGATTGCTTGGGACTTTTAAGTCATTTTGAAAAACTGTTAGGACCAAAACTGAAACTCTGATATTTTATGTGCATCGAATGTAAGTTTATTTGAAAACGTCTCTTTCGAGGTCGTTTCCTATTACTTGTATTTTGTGCCATGACGTCGCACCCCAATTGTTATCGTTCCGCTGCCGCCAGATTGTAGGGGTGTGACATGTCTCCTCTTGAATATGGCTGTGCTCCTCTTCATACATATATAATTGACTATATTGTATAATTGTTTGAAAAACTAAGGTTGTAGATAACTCTAATGTAGGTAAACTGAGGTTCAACTCATGTACAATTGTTTGAAAAACTAATGTGCTTATAATGTTCTATCTTTCTTACAAGTTTGTTACAGAGGATGTGGAGCAATATGTAATTATGGATAAAATGTGAAAATTTGAATCTCTGAGGTTGTATATAACTCTAATATAGGTAAACGCTCCTATAGCAAGCACCTAGTAACAAACCTTGTTGACATTAAAATGAAATTTATAGAAAAAGTACGATGAACATTATAAAAAGAATAAAGAGTATCTAAAATAGATGGTTGAAAATTATGAATAAATAGAATAATGATAGTTGGTCTGCAAAATACGAGAGGGACCACAATACTATTTCTTAAAACATGACATGTTGATGAGGAATGTGGTAATAAGTGTGGTTTCATTGATCGACATGCTTCTACCAAACAACTAAATTTTGTATTCACTGCATTCTTTAAATAAAAACCCTTAAACCAAACTACTTCTTAATTTCATTTTACCCTCTTATCACACTACAAGAAAATGAAGCTATTACAGCATTTTAGAAGCAACACTTTTGAAGATTGTTGCCTTATAGACTTCAATAATAATAAAGCAACATTTTAGTAAATAAGTGTTGCATTTAAGGATCTAACACAACATTATTTTCTGAGTGTCACATCTTATATAGTAAAATACAACACTTTATAAAAGTGTTGCATTTTCCTAAAGAAAAAGTACAACACTTTTGTTTAAAGTGCTGCAAATCTTATTCAATCATGCAACATTGTAAAAAGTGTTGCACAACATTTCGAAAAGTGTTGCATTTACATATGTTACTACTATAAGATGCTTTACTTTTATTTATTGTGATGTCGATGAACATTTTCATTTATCACTAAATAAAATATTTTTTTGATGGTTCTAATTTTTCAAAGTCACGTGATCATTTAGAGGTACTGTAATTGCACAACATTTAGAGGTACCTAGCTAACTACTGTGTTATAAGAAATTAATGGTTCTAATTTTTCAAAGTCACGTGATCACTTTATACATATACACATCTAAACACCCTTTTTATCATGCCTTAGTTATTTTAGTTGTATTATGCTGTATATGAGAAACAATGGAGCATAGGGCTGAAGCATTAAGCGAAACCGATCGAACCAGCATAGAATCGAATCTGAACTGAAACAAGAAATGTATGGAATGCTAGACTGAAACCGAACCGAATTGGTGTAACACCCCCAAATCTGGGTTGCAGCGGAATGTTGAATATCCGAGAGCGTTACTTCATAGATCAATAGCACAAGATATGAGAACGACCACTAAACGTGTCAGTTTTAATTAAAAAGATACATTGGAATTTAACTGAAACCGTTCATTACATAATCTCATGGCTTCAAATTGTTCGACAATATAAGTAAAGATTTCGGTTTATAACAAATGTTCCCAAAATGTAATACGACCCAAATCTTTAGTATTGACTCTCTCCAAAGAGTGACCCCCAATGTATCTGGGCACCTCGTGCCTTATTGACCTGAGAAAACATGCTTAAAATGTCAACATAAAGTTGGTGAATTCATAGGTTTATGTATATAAATTGTAGGACCGCAAGATTTCTAAGTGTATGATTAAGCAACAGATGCAAACATCATAAAAAGTAATTACGTTTTTCTAAGCTCATGACACTGAATCTCGACATGTATGAATGCAATAAATTGCCAACATTTCCCGTGAATGATGTTTTAACCCGCAACATTCCAAATCCGACATGGTATACGTTTGTTGTCCGGCAAACCGGCACAGTGAGCGCTAAAATCACTGCCCAAACGGGATGGTCAATCCCAAATTAGATCTATTAATAACACTCGCGGCTTACAATCTGATTAATTGACAAGTTCCATGATTAATGGGCTCAGTGGTTATCGCTACTTAGGCAAACACTAAAACATTATATAAAATGTACACCCTCACTGCGTCCAATTGGTAAAACAAAACATGTTCATCACCCCAAAGAATTGTAACATCATTTAAATAATTGTAAAAACAGGGGCTAGAACTGCACCTTAGTAAGTAGTCCTCTGAAAATAATAAATATATCCAAGTATGGCAAGTGAATCACACCGTCAAATACCTAAGTAAATATGGTCAGTCTTAGTCTACAAGTTTAGGCTAACGACTTAATGCATAAACTACCATAAACTGCTAGTTTATATATACTGTTATCACTTGTGTGAGTGCACAAGTTTATTGTATTTGTCTTGACTTGATGGCTCTTGGGAAGGTATACGATTGCACACGTTCTAGTATATGTATAAACGTTATTAATAAATTTCCATATTTATTAAGTCGTGGTTTAACTTGTATAATATCCGATAAATATATAACTCGTCCGATATGTTAAGTGGTTATTAAAATCACCTTTGTTCATGAAATACCCTTAGGTTTTCTATATTTACAAAACAGTCCCTAAGTTTATGAAAATATAATATTTACACTTTAAACCCCTAGGTTTCTATATTTGCACTTTCAGTCCTTTAACTTTGCAACAATTTCACTTTAGGTCCTTATGTTCTCAAAATAGTCCTTTAAGTTCCAGAAATTTCAAAACAGCCCCTGGACTTTATAAAAGCAGTTTTTGGTAGTTTTATCTAAGCAAGACAAATGTCTTGCTTTTGTTCCTCTAATTGCCACGCCTCAAATGAGGTGGTGGTGTAAGATTTGAGTTTAAATTTTTATAAACTTTGATGTTTAGGGTATAAATTTTAAGATAGGTAGGTAGTTTTGAGGCTAACGGGTATCAACGTAAAATAAAACGAGAGTTAAGACGAAACCACGAGGTGAAAACGAATATGATAAAAATAATTCTACATTAAACGGGATACTTTTCTGAAAAGTTTAATTTACGTAAGGTTCAAGACGAATAATTGTTTTAATCATAGCTCGCAATTAATTAAAACGACGATTTCAATAAAATATCTCGATGTAAATAAAAGTAATTTGTTTAAAATTTATAAATTAATTATGAGATTATTAAATAGTAGTGACCTTAAATTCGGGTTCTTACATGGGTCCACAAGGTTGGCTTGTTTGGTTCGTACATAGGCTAGTGGGCCTTATAGGCCCATTAAGGGTTTCTTTTCATGCATGTCTTTCTATTCATGGGTTCAATAAGTCATTAGCCCATCAATAAGCTTGAATGAGCTTAATAATAAGCTATGGGTCCCCTACTAATGGGTTGTTAGGCCTGTTGGGCCCAAATGCGGGCTGTGTAGATTTAACGAGACCATTTAGTAGCCTGTTAAGTTCCCTAGTGTTTCTTAGGTTTTGTTATTATACTAATAACCAACGTAGGCTCATTTAGCATGCATAAGTGTCGCGTTTGTCCTATGCAAACGTTTAATAATGTCGTATACACCTTCCCAAGTCACACCCCTTTGTTCTCTTTAAAAGTTTACGTATAGTTTTTGTAAAATTCGAGTGTAAGAGTTATTGTTTGCATTGGTGTTCACATTTTCATATAAACGAACATGTTTAAGCCTTAGCTTGACATTAAATCTCATTACATACATTTCTTTGTATTCTAGCACCACACAAGGTCGAATATATGTACATATATGTACGTGTGCCACACATGGGTTGAACCATGCGTGTTCACGCCCATGTAAACTTGTAAATCACATAATAACATGACCTACACTACTAGATATCAAAGAAATAACTATAATATGAAATGTACAAGCTTGAACGCGACTTACAAAGGGTCCTAGTGACTTGGTTATGTGTTGGAACGAGTAGAATGGCAATCCAAGTGTATACACGATCAGAATAACCAAACTCAAGCTTCAAAGCTTATACAAATACCCAATCCTTAGCTCGATAACCTTCTTGTGACCTTGTATGAATACCTTAGTGTTATTTTTATGATTGAGGGAGATTATGAGGGTGTTTGTTTGCGGCTTATGATCTGAACAAGAGAGGAATAATATGTTTTATTTGCTTGAGAGAGTTTAGTATGTGTGTGAGTTTTTAAGAGTGCTAAATGTCAATGTACATGGGTATATATAGGCTTAGGATCTAGTTAGGTTTTCTTGTTCCAAAACTAAAGCAAATCGAGCCCTAATTGGTGGTATTGAGGCTTTTAGTTAGTCTCCCATGGTTTTCTTAATACCCTACTAGTACATTCCTTAATTACATGATCTAGGTACAAGATTTGCCTAAGATTTGAAAATCTTTGATTTCATATATGTTGTTGTGTTGCCGCGGATACCCAAGAGAGAAAGAGAGCACAATTTGTCATTAACCATTATGTAATAGACTAGTTAGGGACATTAAGTACTAGTTTTAATTAATCCCTTGATGTACAAGTACTTAGTGTAGATTTTTAAGGTTTTTCTAGTTGATTTAGAGTGAGGGACGTGTAGGATCAAAGGAAAGACAAGATTTTACAATCTTATTAAGGTTTTACAAGTACAAGGTTTAATTGCCTTAAGATGTACATGTACTTAGGAGGTTTTAAGGATTTTCCTAGTTGATTAGTCCCCTCATTCAGCCCTAGTGGATTATTAACACAAGATTTTATTAAAATTTGTGTTTAAGGTTTCAAATTGGGTGTTCGTTTGAGTCTATGTAAGTCTAGGTATTTCCGAGGTGTGTCTAAATGTATTTTATTGCGAAACGTAAGCCTTTTACGTGACCAATAAAAATAAAATACGCAAAGTCATTAATTATCTTCTTAATAATTGTATAACACTTGATTGATGTAAACCTTAATTTATTTGATGACCGTTTACGTTAAATGATTATTTCTAGTCTACGCGATTTAGCTTAAAAGTTAAATTAAAAGTAAACGCGCATCGGACTAAAATAAATAGTGGCGAATTATAGGAGTCGTAAAATGACCTGAAATTGAGAAATGTTACACTTAAACTGTAACCCGGACTCAAATGTTAGGGAAGTGTACGCATAAGTGCGCTTACTCTATAAATAGAAGAGAAGTCTTATATCAGGTTTTAAAAACCGTTGAACACAATTTTTCAAGAAAAACTTTAAATGTCAAATTATTTGCATATCAAGTGGCATCTTTCAAAATTGTGTGTTCAACACTCCCTTTCTCAGATAGTCTTTAACAATTAGTACAATATTCAATGTTTATAAGTGATACAATTGGTAAATAATGCTCAAAAATGTCATCTTAACAAGTGAATCAATTTTTGAGGGGGAGCTTTTAAACCAAAGCCTTATAATGGTTTTTTTGTACATCTCCTAAATACTAATTTTATGTATCCAAAAACATTCAAGTGTAATTAAAATGAAGTATATCAAATGTCAAGTCATAATATACACTGTTCACTAAGGCAATCAAGAATATGTTCCATATTTCATGCTATGTATACATTCTTCTCCCCACAGACATTTTTTACGTAAATGTCATTTTAATCAATTGGTATTTCAAATACTAAAAGATTTAATATTTAAAATAAGGGGAGAAAATGTGATTAAAATATAATATAAAAGAATGTGATCTGTAAGACTCTAAGTCCACAACTTCTACCCACATGTGCTAAACAATTTTGAATATCGATGTACATGTGAAAGGGGGGTATTTCAAAATAAATGAAACTCTCGAAGTGGTAAAACGTTTTGATTTTATCAAACACTTTGATTGATTTTCAAGGTTTTATGGTTTCGATCTCTATACTAAACAACCGATGAACTCACGACGTCGATGAAGTCATAAGGTGATTAAGGTTAGGTATAAGTCCTATGATCCAACCAGAACCGAAGAGATCTACACAAGGACAATCCATAGTTAGAAATAGCAGTCCTTAGGTATGATTGGAGATGAATGAAGATAAGGGAAAAATGCCGACTAAGGTTGAGCTAACACTGGAACAATCATAACAAGGTGTTAGTGATGATGTCTTGGTAAGAATTGAAGGGGTTGAAGAATTAAAAAGAAATGTATGGATAAAGGGTGAAAAGAAAGAAGCCTTCCACACAACTTAGGCAGAACCCGGGTCAACAAATAATCTATCAAAATCACAAAGATGATTGTTGGTATTGAAGAAAACCGTCATGGACCCAGTGATGCAATGCACAACCCATCCCAGCCATTCGAGTTTCTCTCAAATGAAACTTGTCTCATTTGTCACAGAGATACATAGGTTATCTATTGACATCTCACTCCAAGATTGTTGATATTGAAAAGGTGGCAGACAGCTCCAGCCTCCGATTACTAAAACCAAAGTGCACAAATTGAGTCTAGAGCCAAGAGAGATCAAATTATAAATCTCATTAGGACACAATTCATGTATAACACTTGTTGTTCATCAATATACAACATTTGGTATCAAAGAGTCCTACGCATTATCCTTGAGATCTTGACAGAACATTCAGAGTGAGGCTCTTTAGTTTCACAGTGACAAATGGAAATCCTTCCAGTGTCATCATCAAACAGCACTGTGGTAGGTGACTTACGAGATTCTATATGAATCGAGCTTGTGCTAACTGGATATCAATTTGGTCCAGTAAATGAATTGACGACTTAATTAGAAAGATAGTAACTATCTGATTCAGTCTTACCGTGTTGTCTGGTTTGAGACGCTCCGGTAACGAGAATGGCTAGTACAGTTGCGAAACCCTGTCAAGAAGATTCATATGAATTCTATCTGATCATAGGCGGTATTTATACTGATTAACGAAGAACCGTGGTTATTGCAACCGTATTCGACAAAGTGACGAAGACACTTCCGTCCATATCTGTTGTTTATCACTAACCTTTTAAATGTAGATTTAAACGTCGGTGTTGCAACCTTGTACCAGCAAAGTCGGATTTATTGACACATGCTCATACTCAAGCTTTCAAAGTTAATCATTCAGCATTAAGATTATTGATACTAAACTTCCTCATCATCAAAGAGCTTCAAAGTCAAATAAAGAATAGTCTATTGGGAAGATTGTTAGTCTTATGTTTATATAAGTCAAACAAGAATGCCATCAGTATGAGTATGTAGGTCAATAGCACAAGTTGATCAAGAAAGTCAAAATCAAGATGATTCAAGTCAAGGAGGTGATTTAAGATGAAATATCTCAAGAACTCAAAGTCAAAAGATAAAGGCTTAAGATCAAGATCACATAAATGAAACTGAAAGAATGTTATCGGTCATCTTAAAAATGAAGGAACAAAGCCATTACAAACAAGAAAAGACGAAGACAAGACCTAAGAAGAAAAAGCTCAAAAGTTATATCTTCAACATCAGGGGAGAAAAAGTCAAACCAAGATAACCTCCATCAAAAACGTCAACATTGGGGTAATCAAAGAAGACCTCAACATTGGGGGAGATTGATAGCCTAATTTTTATATAAGTCAAACATGAATGTTATCGGTCATGTTAGTCGTAATTAGTTTTGTTAAGTAATAGGCTAGTCAGGATTAACGGGCTTGGACTTTAAGCTAATATCGTATGTGTTTTGGGCTCAAAGCCCAAGACAAGCCAAGCCTGACCCAAGATAGGAGCCCGTTCACCTAGATGAAGGCTTAGGGTATAAATAGGACCTTCTCCACATATAGAGAGGGTGTTTATTACATTTGCTTCATTATATGTGTGTGTAACTCACCAAACTTTCTCTTTCTTAATATAATATTCTTCACTTTCCTTTCTACCTTTCTTCTACTTATTTAGTGCTTATTATGGGTATTGGTTAGCTTATTGTTGTGTTTGGATTATATATATTTTTGGGATAACAATTTACGACAATCATCAAGCAAGGAAACAATCTCAAGGAAGTATCATATCACAAACTCTTTGACATCCTCAAACAATATCAAAATGAAGTAAATGAAATTCGAGCTGAAAGGTTAGCAAGGAATGTCAGTCCACTCGCACTTGTTGATGCTACTCAACCAAAACCCAATTATAATCCTCCACCATCAACAACCTGATCACAAGTTGTTACCTGAAGCACAGGAAAAGAGACTGCTATACTTCCTTCTTTACCTCCAGAGTCAAAACATGAAGTTGTCAGTGATGAAGATGATACTCTAAGGGATAAGGAAATTGCAAAACTTATGGCTTTAATCTCAAAATCCTTCAAGAAAATCTACACACCTACCAACAACACCCTTAGAACATCATCAAACACTAGGAACAAGAACCTTGATAAGAATCCAAGAACTGACAGAAGATCTGGGTATGTGATAACGCCTTAATTGTACATGTTTTCGGTGGCGTTATTGTATTTATTTATATCATTTCTCGTAAACTTTCGATACTTAAAAGCATCAAATATGTGTAGGTTCACTTGAAGACATCTCAAGCTCAAAAAGACTAAAGACACAAGTATTTTACACCTTATGAAAGAAAAAGATAAAAGAAGATAATACTAAGTCCAATAATCAATCAAAGTATGCCGCACTTCTTAGAAAGTACGCCGCACTTTAAGACGAAGTTAATGAAGAACAATTAATACCCTAAGTACGACGCACTTCTACATCATGTGCGCCACAATTCATCTCAGCATTAAAGATATACACATTAAAGAAGAAAAGTACGTCAAACTTCTCAAGGAAGTGTGTCACACTTTTGCTCCTTCTCAGCCTATAAATAGGGATGAATTTCACACCATTTGAGACATCCCACACACACTTCTACAATAAATTTTCTCTCAATAATCTTCATCAATCCCTGGAGTTTAGCACGAAATTCTGTGAATAATGAAGATCATCATCGTAGCACTTAGTTAAATAAGGTTTTTATGCGAATTCATACTTGTAAAAGTGGTGTTAAATCCTTTTCTCAATCCAAATTTCGTATGTTTCTTATTTCTCTACTTAATTTTGTTATCATGAGCACCATAGCCATGAGAGGCTAAACCTTTTATGACTACTCGGTGATGTTTATATAATAATAAAGCATTTGATGTCATTTCGATCTTATCAATTGTTCATCAACTTTGATTATATACGTATAATGGTATAGGTCGAAAGACCCGTTGTGCACTATATGATTTTAAAGATTTGTCTATGATCCTTATCATTCGATTAAAGAAATTCAATTATGTTATTTGATAAACAAAATAGATATGATATAATAGTAACTTGATTTTTTGAGTGACATATTCGATTAAGTTAAACTAAGATAAGTCTTAAGTTGAAACCAGTTAATTTGTAAAAATGCTTTCTGATGAGAAATCCTTTTTATAAGTTAAAGTCCTAAAGTCAAAGATCGAGATTACTGTCATTGCTTATGAATTATTTAAATCTAACCAAGTAGTCATATTTCTTTATTATTGAATCTATCTTAAAAGTTTTTAATAATTGTTTTAAAAAAATTTGATTATTCGGACACTAATTAAATCCCTGTAGATGAACTGGTCTTACCTAAAATGGTATACTATATACGTGGGTTATACTTTTACCCGTGTGTTTCCATTTTATAAACCGATAATTTTAGTCATATAAACTTAATGCTTTCGAAACACATCAAAAGTTTTTGGCACCGCTGCTGGAGATTTTAAGCTATTCCGTAATCAATTTTTGAAATAATTTTTAACCACTTTCTTTCTAAAAATAGTCGTACATTTTTCTGGAAAACTGAACTATATAACTCCCTTGGATGCATACACGTGATTCCAACTCTGAACTTGTTGAACCACTTCCTGAACCTGAACTAACCCTGAATCGAAGACTTCGTCAACGAAACAGGAGAGTTCCATTTGAACAAAGAAGCGAACCACCTGCGCAACCAAAAGTTGTTTACGCTCCAATTCTTGACATCAACTATTTCTGTCACTTCCTTGATATCCTTGAAAATTACAATCTAATGGATGATGAACCAATGTAACACCCCCAAATTGGGTCGCAGCGGAATAAAGGTCCGGGGCGTGTTACTTCAAGATCAATAGCACAAGATATATA